>OY998265.1:11062500-11097500 GCA_963922045.1 Persicaria maculosa
TGACCGGGTGCCTAGGATCTGGACACTATGGCTCCGAGGTGTCTTGGACATGCCCCAAGGTTCCAAGCTTTGACCCACGAAGTGCGGAGCGAAAATGCCCGAAAGTGCTCGATCAAAATGGAAACAGTGCATAGGCGCTAGGGCACGGCGCTAGCGCTGCGTCTAGGCGCTCAGGCACGGCGCTAGGCATTGCATCTAGGCGCTGGGGCACGGCGCTAGGTGCTGAGTCTAGGAGCTCGGGCACTACGCTCGGGCGCCCAAGCGTTGCGCTCAGGCGCTCGGGCGCTCGGGCACTTGCGCTTGGGCGCTCGGGCACTGCACTCGGGCGCTCGGGCACTTGCGCTCGAATGCTCGGGCACTGCGCTTGGGCGATCGGTCACTTGTGCTCGGGCACTTGCGCTCGGGCGCTTGGGCACTTGCGCTCGGGCGCTCGTCACTTGCGCTTGGGCGCTCGGGCACTTGCGATCGGGCGCTCGGGCGCTGGGGCACATGCGCTTGGACGCTCAAGCGCACGGGCACTTGCGCTCGGGCGCTCGAGCACTGCGCTCGGGCGATCGGGCACTTGAGCTCGGGCGCTCGGGCACTTGCGCTAGGGCGCTCGCTCACTGCGCTCGGGCGCTCGAGCATTTGCGCTCGGCGCTCGGTCTCTCGGGCACTTGCGCTGGGGCGATTGGGCACATGTGCTCGGGCGCTCAGGCAACAGCGCTCCAGCGCTCGGGCACTTGCGCGGGGGCGCTCGGGCACTTGCGCTTGGGATCTCGGGCGCTCGGGCCCTGCACTCGGGCGCTCGGGCACTGCGCTCGGGTGCTCGGGCACTGGTGCTTGGGCACTCGGGCACTTGTGCTTGGGCGCTCGGGCATTGCCCTCGGGCACTTGCGGTCGGGTGCTCGAGCACCATGTCCGAGCATCCGCATTCAAGGACACTATGTCCGAGCGCCATGTCCAAGGACACCGTGTCCGAGAACCGTGTCCAAGGACACCTTGTCCGAGGACCATGTCCAAAGTCACCATGTCCCATGACACCATGACCGGGCACCATGTCCAAGCACCATGTCCAAGGACACCATGTCCGAGCACCATGTCCAAGGACACCTGTCCGAGCACCATGACCAAGGACACCATTTCCAAAGACGCCATGTCCCAGGACACCATGACCAGGCACCATGTCTGAGCACCATGTCGAGAACCATGTTCGAGCACCATGTCCAAGGACACCTTGTCCAAGGACCATGTCGTAGGACACCTTGTTCGAGCACCATGTCCAAGGACACCTTGTTCGAGCACCATTTCCGAGCACCATGTCCAAGGATACCATGTCCGAGCACCATGTCTAAGGACACAATGTCCGAGTACCATGTCCAAGTACATCTTGTCCGAGCACCATGTCCAAGGACACCATGTCCGAGCACCTTGTCCAAGGATACCTTGTCCAAGGACACTATGTCCAAGCACCATGTCGAAGGACACCATGTCCAAGGACACCTTGTTCGAGCACCATGTCACAACACCATGTCAAAGGACACCATGTCCGAGCACCTAGTCCAAGTACACCATGTCCGAGCGCCATGTCCGAGCATCATGTCCACGAACACCATGTAAGAGCACCATGACCAAGGACACCATATCCAAAGACACCATGTCCCAGGTATGGCGCCTGGGAGGCAGATCATACAAAATGGCTCCTGGGAGGCAGATCATACAAAATGGCGCTAGGCGCTCGAGCACTGCGCTCGGGCGCCCGGGCACTGAGCTCGGGCGCTCGGGCACTTGCGCTCGGGCGCTCGGGCGCTGCGTTTGGGCACTGGGGCACTTGCGCTCGGGCGCTCGGTCACTTGCGCTCGGGCGCTCGAGCGCTCGGGCACCTGCGCTCGAGCATTTGGGCCCTCGAGAACTAGCGCTCGGGCGCTCGGGCACTGCGCTCGGGCGCACGGGCACTTGCGCTCGGGCGCTTGGGCACTGCGCTCGAGTGCTCAGGCACTTGCGCTCGGGCACTCGGGCACTGTGCTCGGGCGCTAGGGCACTTGCGCTCGGTCGCTCGGGCACTGCGCTCTGGCGCTCGGGCACTTGCGCTCGAGGGCTCGGGCACTGCGCTCAAGCGCTCGGGCACTTGCGCTCAGGTGCTCGGGCACGGCGCTCGGGCGCTCGGGCACTGATGCTCGGGCGCTCGAGCACTTTGCTCTGGCTCTCGGGCACTTGCGCTAAGGCGCTCGGGTAGTGCGCTCGAGCGCTTGGGCGCACTTGCCATCGGGCGCTCGGGCACTTACGCTAGGGTGCTCAGGCACTACGCTAGGGTGCTCATGCACTACGCTCGGGCGCTCGGGCACTTGCGCTGCGCTTGGGCACTCGAGCACTCGCACTTGGGTGTTCGGGCACTACGCTGGGGCACTTGGGCACCTGCGCTCGGGCCCTCGAGCACTGTTCTCGGGCGCTCAGGCACTTGCGCTCGGGCATTGCGCTCGGGCATTGCGCTCGGGCACTTGCGCTCAGGCGCTGGGGCACTGCGCTCGGGCGTTGGGGCACTGCGCTCGGGCGCTCAAGCACTTGCGCTCGGGTGCTCGAGCACCATGTCCGAGCATCCTTGTCCGAGGACACCATGTTTGAGCACCGTACCCGAGATCGATGTCCAAGGACACGATGTCCGAGGACCAGGTCCAAGGACACCATGTCCGAGCACCATGTTCGAGGACACCATGTCCAAGGACACCATTTCCACGGACGCCATGTCCAAGGACACCTTGTCCAAGGACACCATGTCCGAGCACCATGTCGAAGGACACCATGTCCAAGGACACCTTGTCCAAGCACCATGTCCAAGGACACCATGTCGAAAGACACCATGTCCTTGGACACCATTATCGGGCACCATGTCCGATCACCATGTCTGACCACCATGTCCAAGGACCATGTCGAAGGACATCATGTCCGAGCACCATGTCAAAGGACACCTTGTCCGAGCACCATGTCCAAGGACACCATGTCCGAGCACCTTGTCCCAGGACACCATGTCCGAGCACCATGTCCAAGGACACCATGTCCGAGCACCATGTCGAAGGATACCATGTCCGAGCACCATGTCCAAGGACACCTTGTCCGAGCACCATGTCCAATGACACCATGTTCACGGACACCATGGCCGATCACCATGTCCAAGGACCATGTCCAAGGACACAATGACAAAGGACACCATGTCCGAGCACCATGTCTAAGGACACAATATCTGAGCACCATGTCCAAGGACACCTTGTCCGAGCACCATGTCCAATGACACCATGTCCGAGGACCTTGTCCAAGGACACCATGTCCAAGGACACCATGTCGAAGCACCATATCGAAGGACACCGTGTCCAAGGACACCTTGTCGGAGCACCATGTCAGAGGACACCATGTCCGAGCACCTAGTCCAAGAACAACATGTCCGAGCATCATGTCCATGGACACCATGTCCGAGCACCATGACCAAGGACACCATGTCCCAGGTATGGAGCCTGGGAGGCAGATCGTACAAAATGGCGCTAGGTGCTGAGTCTAGGCGCTCGAGCACTACGCTCGGGCGCCCGGGCACTGCGCTCGGGCGCCCGGCACTGCGCTCGGGCGCCCGGGAACTGCGCTCGGTCTCTCAAGCACACACGCTCGGGCTCATGTGCTCAGGCGCTCGGGCAACAGCGCTCCGGCGCTCGGGCACTTGCGCTGGGGCGCTCGAGCACTTGCGCTTGGGAGCTCGGGCACTCGCGCTCGGGCGCTCGAGCACTGGGCACGGGTGCTCGGGCATTGGTGGTTGGGCGCTCGGGCACTTGCGCTTGGGCGCTCGGGCATTGCCCTCGGGCACTTGCAGTCGGGCGCTCGAGCACCATGTCCGAGCAACCGCGTCCGAGGACAGAATGTCCGATCGCCATGTCCGAGGACACCGTGTCTAAGAATCGTGTCCAAGGACACCTTGTCCGAGGACCATGTCCAAAGTCACCATGTCCCATGACACCATGACCGGGCACCATGTCCGAGCACCATGTCCAAGCACCATGTCCAAGGACACCATGTCCGAGTACCATGTCCAAGGACACCTGTCCGAGCACCATGTCCAAGGACATCATTTCCAAAGACGCCATGTCCCAGGACACCATGACCAGGCACCATGTATGAGCACCATGTCGAGAACCATGTCCGAGCACCATGTCCAAGGACACCATATCCAAGGACCATGGCGTAGGACACCTTGTCCGAGCACCATGTCCAAGGACACCTTGTTCGAGCACCATTTCCGAGCACCATGTCCAAGGATACCATGTCCGAGCACCTTGTCCAAGGACACCATGTCCGAGCACCATGTTCAAGGACACCATGTCCGAGCACCATGTCTAAGGACACAATGTCCGAGTACCATGTCCAAGTACATCTTGTCCGAGTACCATGTCCAAGGACACCATGTCCGAGCACCTTGTCCAAGGATACCATGTCCAATGACACCATGTCCAAGCACCATGTCGAAGGACACCGTGTCCAAGGAAACCTTGTTCGAGCACCATGTCACAACACCATGTCCAAGGACACCATGTCCGAGCACCTAGTCCAAGCACACCATGTCCGAGCATCATGTCCATGAACACCATGTCCGAGCACACCATATCCAATGACACCATGTCCCAGGTATGGCGCCTGGGAGGCAGATCATACAAAATGGCTCATGGGAGGCAGATCATACAAAATGGCGCTAGGCGCTCGAGCACTACGCTCGGGCGCCCGGGCACTTACGCTCGGGCGCTGGGGCACTTGCGCTCGGGCGCTCGGTCACTTGCGCTCGGGCGCTCGGGCACCTGCGCTCGGGCGCTCGGTCCCACGAGAATTGGCGCTCGGGCGCTCGGGCACTTGCCCTCGGGCGCTCGGGAACTTGCGCTTGGACGCTCGGGCACTGCACTCGGGCGCTCGGGCACTTGCCCTCGGGCGCTCGGGCACTTACGCTCAGGAGCTCGGGCAATGCGCTCGGGCGCTCGGGCACTTGCGCTCGGGCGCTCGGGCACTATGCTCGGGTGCGGGGAACTTGCGCTCGGGTGCTTGGGCATTGCGCTCAGGCGCTCGGGCACTTACGCTCGACTGCACGGGCACTGCACTCGGGCGCTCGGGCACTGCGCTCGGGCGCTCGGGCACTGCACTCGGGTGCTCGGGCACTGCGCTCGGGTGCTCGGGCACTGGTGCTTAGGTGCTCGGGAACCTGTGCTTGGGCGCTCGGGCATTGCCCTCGGGCACTTGTGGTCGGGCACTCGAGCACCACGTCCGAGCATCCGCGTCCGAGGACACTATGTCAGAGCGCCATGTCCAAGGACACCGTGTCCGAGAACCGTGTCCAAGGGCACCTTGTCTAAGGACCATGTCCAAAGTCACCATGTCCCATGACACCATGACCGGGCACCATGTCCGAGCACCATGTCCAAGCACCATGTCCAAGGACACCATGTTCGAGCACCATGTCCAAGGACACCATTTCCAAAGACGCCATGTCCCAGGACACCATGACCAGGCACCATGTCTAAACACCATGTTGAGAACCATGTCCGAGCACCATGTCCAAGGACACCATATCCAAAGACCATGGCGTAGGACACCTTGTCCGAGCACCATGTCCAAGGACACCTTGTTCGAGCACCATTTCCGAGCACCATGTCCAAGGATACCATGTCCGAGCACCTTGTCCAAGGACACCATGTCCGAGCACCATGTTCAAGGACACCATGTCCGAGCACCATGTCTAAGGACACAATGTCCGAGTACCATGTCCAAGTACATCTTGTCCGAGCACCATGTCCAAGGACACCATGTCCGAGCACCTTGTCCAAGGATACCATGTCCAAGGACACCATGTCCAACCATCATGTCGAAGGACACCATGTCCAAGGACACCTTGTTCGAGCACCATGTCACAACACCATGTCAAAGGACACCATGTCCGAGCACCTAGTCCAAGTACACCATGTCCGAGCGCCATGTCCGATCATCATGTCCACGAACACCATGTAAGAGCACCATGACCAAGGACACCATATCCAAAGACACCATGTGCCAAGTATGGCGCCTGGGAGGCAGATCATACAAAATTGCTCTTGGGAGGCACATCATACAAAATGGCGCTAGGCGCTCGAGCACTGCGCTCGGGCGCCTGGGCACTGAGCTCGGGCGCATGGGCACTTACGCTCGGGCGCCCGGGCACTTGCGCTCGGGCGCTGCGTTTGGGCACTGGGGCACTTGCGCTCGGGCGCTCGGTCACTTGCGCTCAGGCGCTCGAGAGCTCGGGCACCTGTGCTCGAGCATTCGGGCCCTCAAGAACTAGCGCTCGGGCGCTCGGGCACTGCGCTCGGGCGCATGGGCACTTGCGCTCGGGCGCTTGGGCACTGCGCTCGGGTGCTCAGGCACTTGCGCTCGGGCGCTCGGGCACTGTGCTCGGGCGCTAGGGCACTTGCGCTCGGTCGCTCGGGCACTGCGCTCCGGCGCTCGGGCACTTGCGCTCGAGGGCTCGGGCACTGCGCTCAGGCGCTCGGGCACTGATGCTCGGGCGCTCGAGCACTTCGCTCAGGCTCTTGGGCACTTGCGCTAAGGCGCTCGGGTTGTGCGCTTGAGCGCTTGGGCGCAATTGCCATCGGGCGCTCGGGCACTTACGCTAGGGTGCTCAGCCACTACGCTAGGGTGCTCAGGCACTACGCTCGGGCGCTTGGGCACTTGCGCTGCGCTTGGGCACTCGAGCACTCGCACTTGGGTGTTCGGGCACTACGCTGGGGCACTTGGGCACCTGCGCTCGGGCCCTCGAGCACTGTTCTCGGGCGCTCGGGCACTTGCGCTCGGGCATTGCGCTCGGGCACTTGCGCTCGGGCGCTCAAGCACTTGCGCTCGGGTGCTCGAGCACTATGTCCGAGCATCCGTGTCCGAGGACACCATGTTTGAGCACCGTACCCAAGATCGATTCCAAGGAAACGATGTCCGAGGTGCTCGGGCGCTGCGTTTGGGCATTGGGGCACTTGCGCTCGGGCGCTCGGGCACTTGCGCTTGGGCGCTCAAGCGCTCGGGCACCTGCGCTCGGGCATTCGGGCCCTCGAGAACTGGCGCTCGGGCACTGCGCTCGAGCGCACGGGCACTTGCGCTCGGGTTCTCAGGCACTTGCACTCAGGCGCTCGGGCACTGTGCTCGGGCGCTTGGGCACTTGCGCTCGGGCGTTCGGGCACTGCGCTCTGGCGCTCGAGCACTTGCGCCCGAGGGCTCGGTCACTGCGCTCAGGCGCTCGGGTACTTGCGCTCAGGCGCTCGGGCACGGCGCTCGGGCGCTCGGGCACTGATGCTCGGGCGCTCGAGCACTTCGCTCTGGCTCTCGGGCACTTGCACTAAGGCGCTCGGGTAGTGCGCTCGAGCGCTTGGGCGCACTTGCCATCGGTCACTCGGGCACTTAAGCTTGGGTGCTCAGGCACTACGCTCGAGCGCTCGGGCACATGCGCTCGGGCGATCAGGCATTGGGCTTGGGCGGTCGAGCACTTGCACTTGGGTGTTCGGGCACTACGCTGGGGCACTTGGGCACCTGCGCTCGGGCGCTCGAGCACTTTCGCTCGGGTGCTCGAGCACCATGTCCGAGCATCCGTGTCCGAGGACACCATGTTTGAGCACCGTACCCGAGATCGATGTCCAAGGACACGATGTCCGAGGACCATGTCAAAGGACACCGTGTTCTAGTACCATGTTCGAGGACATGTTGTTCGAGCGCCATGTCCGAGGACACCATGTTCGAGAACCATTTCCAAGGACACCATGTCCGAGGACCATGTCCAAAGTCACCATGTCCCGGGACACCATGGCCGGGTACCATGTCCAAGCACCATGTCCAAGGACACCATTTCCAAGGACGCCATGTCCAAGGACACCTTGTCCAAGGACACCATGTCCGAGCACCATGTCGAAGGACACCATGTCCAAGGACACCTTGTCCGAGCACCATGTCCAAGGACACCATGTCGAAAGACACCATGTCCCTGGACACCATTATCGGGCACCATGTCCGATCACCATGTCTGACCACCATGTCCAAGGACCATGTCGAAGGACATCATGTCCGAGCACCATGTCAAAGGACACCTTGTCCGAGCACCATGTCCGAGCACCTTGTCCTAGGACACCATGTCCGAGCACCATTTCCAAGGACACCATGTCCGAGCACCATGTCGAAGGATACCATGTCCGAACACCATGTCCAAGGACACCTTGTCCGAGCACCATGTCCAATGACACCATGTTCACGGACACCATGACCGAGCACCATTTCCAAGGACCATGTCCAAGGACACAATGACAAAGGACACCATGTCCGAGCACCATGTCTAAGGACACAATATCCGAGCACCATGTCCAAGGACACCTTGTCCCAGCACCTTGTCTAATGACACCATGTCCGAGCACCTTGTCCAAGGACACCATGTCCAAGGACACCATGTCCAAGGACACCATGTCCAAGGACACCATGTCCAAGGACACCATGTCCAAGGACACCATGTCCAAGCACCATGTCGAAGGACACCGTGTCCAAGGACACCTTGTCGGAGCACCATGTTAGAGGACACCATGTCCGAGCACCTAGTCCAAGAACAACATGTCCGAGCGACATGTCCGAGCATCATGTCCACGGACACGATGTCCGAGCACCATGACCAAGGACACCATGTCCCAGGTATGGAGCCTGGGAGGCAGATCGTACAAAATGGCACTAGGTGCTGAGTCTAGGCGCTCGAGCACTACGCTCGGGCGCCCGGGCACTGCGCTCGGGCGCCCAGGCACTGCGCTCGGTCTCTCGGGCACTTGCGCTCGGGCGCTCGGGCACACGCGCTCGGGCTCATGTGCTCGGGCGCTCGGGCAACAGATCTCCGGCGCTCGGGCACTTGCACTGGGGTGCTTGAGCACTTGTGCTTGGGAGGTCGGGCACTCGCGCTCGGTCGCTCGAGCACTGGGCACGGGTGCTCGGGCATTGGTGGTTGGGCGCTCGGGCACTTGCGCTTGGGCGCTCGGGCATTGCCCTCGGGCACTTGCAGTCGGGCGCTCGAGTACCATGTCCGAGCATCCGCGTCCGAGGACACTATGTCCGAGCGCCATGTCCGAGGACACCGTGTCTAAGAATCGTGTCCAAGGACACCTTGTCCGAGGACCATGTCCAAAGTCACCATGTCCCATGACACCATGACCGGGCACCATGTCCGAGCACCATGTCCAAGCACCATGTCCAAGGACACCATGTCCGAGTACCATGTCCAAGGACACCTGTCCGAGCACCATGTCCAAGGACATCATTTCCAAAGACGCCATGTCCCAAGACACCATGACCAGGCACCATGTATGAGCACCATGTCGAGAACCATGTCCGAGCACCATGTCCAAGGACACCATATCCAAAGACCATGGCGTAGGACACCTTGTCCGAGCACCATGTCCAAGGACACCTTTTTCGAGCACCATTTCCGAGCACCATGTCCAAGGATACCATGTCCGAGCACCTTGTCCAAGGACACCATGTCCGAGCACCATGTTCAAGGACACCATGTCCGAGCACCATGTCTAAGGACACAATGTCCGAGTACCATGTCCAAGTACATCTTGTCCGAGTACCATGTCCAAGGACACCATGTCCGAGCACCTTGTCCAAGGATACCATGTCCAATGACACCATGTCCAAGCACCATGTCGAAGGACACCGTGTCCAAGGAAACCTTGTTCGAGCACCATGTCACAACACCATGTCCAAGGACACCATGTCCGAGCACCTAGTCCAAGCACACCATGTCCGAGCATCATGTCCATGAACACCATGTCCGAGCACACCATATCCAATGACACCATGTCCCAGGTATGGCGCCTGGGAGGCAGATCATACAAAATGGCTCCTCGGAGGCAGATCATACAAAATGGCGCTAGGCGCTCAAGCACTACGCTCGGGCGCCCGGGCACTTACGCTCGGGCGCTCGGGCGCTGGGGCACTTGCGCTCGGGCGCTCGATCACTTGCGCTCGGGCGCTCGGGCACCTGCGCTCGGGCGCTCGGTCCCACGAGAATTGGCGCTCGGGCGCTCGGGCACTTGCCCTCGGGCGCTCGGGAACTTGCGCTTGGACGCTCGGGCACTGCACTCGGGCGCTCGGGCACTTGCCCTCGGGCGCTCGGGCACTTACGCTCAGGAGCTCGGGCAATGCGCTCGGGCGCTCGGGCACTTGTGCTCGGGCGCTCGGGCACTATGCTCGGGTGCGGGGAACTTGCGCTCGGGTGCTTGGGCATTGCGCTCAGGCGCTCGGGCACTTACGCTCGACTGCACGGGCACTGCACTCGGACGCTCGGGCACTGCGCTCGGGCGCTCGGGCACTGCACTCGGGTGCTCGGGCACTGCGCTCGGGTGCTTGGGCACTGGTGCTTGGGTGCTCGGGCACCTGTGCTTGGGCGCTCGGGCATTGCCCTCGGGCACTTGTGGTCGGGCACTCGAGCACCACGTCCGAGCATCCGCGTCCGAGGACACTATGTCCGAGCGCCATGTCCGAGGACACCGTGTCCGAGAACCGTGTCCAAGGACACCTTGTCTAAGGACCATGTCCAAAGTCACCATGTCCCATGACACCATGACCGTGCACCATTTCCGAGCACCA
Source organism: Persicaria maculosa (assembly GCA_963922045.1). Taxonomy (NCBI): domain Eukaryota; kingdom Viridiplantae; phylum Streptophyta; class Magnoliopsida; order Caryophyllales; family Polygonaceae; genus Persicaria; species Persicaria maculosa. The sequence continues at coordinate 11,073,139 of OY998265.1, forward strand.
TGTCCAAGCACCATGTCCAAGGACACCATGTTCGAGCACCATGTCCAAGGACACCATTTCCAAAGACGCCATGTCCCAGGACACCATGACCAGGCACCATGTCTAAACACCATGTTGAGAACCATGTTCGAGCACCATGTCCAAGGACACCTTGTCCAAGGACCATGTCGTAGGACACCTTGTTCGAGCACCATGTCCAAGGACACCTTGTTCGAGCACCATTTCCGAGCACCATGTCCAAGGATACCATGTCTGAGCACCTTGTCCAAGGACACCATGTCCGAGCACCATGTTCAAGGACACCATGTCCGAGCACCATGTCTAAGGACACAATGTCCGAGTACCATGTCCAAGTACATCTTGTCCGAGCACCTTGTCCAAGGATACCATGTCCAAGGACACCATGTCCAACCACCATGTCGAAGGACACCATGTCCAAGGACACCTTGTTCGAGCACCATGTCACAACACCATGTCAAAGGACACCATGTCCGAGCACCTAGTCCAAGTACACCATGTCCGAGCGCCATGTCCGATCATCATGTTCACGAACACCATGTAAGTGCACCATGACCAAGGACACCATATCCAAAGACACCATGTGCCAAGTATGGCGCCTGGGAGGCAGATCATACAAAATTGCTCTTGGGAGGCAGATCATACAAAATGGCGCTAGGCGCTCGAGCACTGCGCTCGGGCGCCCGGGCACTGAGCTCGGGCGCATGGGCACTTACGCTCGGGCGCCCGGGCACTTGCGCTCGGGCGCTCGGGCGCTGCGTTTGGGCACTGGGGCACTTGCGCTCGGGCGCTCGGTCACTTGCGCTCAGGCGCTCGAGCGCTCGGGCACCTGTGCTCGAGCATTCGGGCCCTCAAGAACTAGTGCTCGGGCGCTCGGGCACTGCGCTCGGGCGCATGGGCACTTGCGCTCGGGCGCTTGGGCACTGCGCTCGGGTGCTCAGGCACTTGCGCTCGGGCGCTCGGGCACTGTGCTCGGGCGCTAGGGCACTTGCGCTCGGTCGCTCGGGCACTGCGCTCCGGCGCTCGGGCACTTGCGCTCGAGGGCTCGGGCACTTCGCTCAGGCGCTCGGGCACTTGCGCTCAGTCGCTCGGGCACGGCGCTCGGGCGCTCGGGCACTGATGCTCGGGCGCTCGAGCACTTCGCTCTGGCTCTCGGGCACTTGCGCTAAGGTGCTCGGGTAGTGCGCTTGAGTGCTTGGGCGCAATTGCCATCGGGCGCTCGGGCACTTACGCTAGGGTGCTCAGGCACTACGATAGGGTGCTCAGGCACTACGCTCGGGCGCTCGGGCACTTGCGCTGCGCTTGGGCACTCGAGCACTCGCACTTGGGTGTTCGGGCACTACGCTGGGGCACTTGGGCACCTGCGCTCGGGCCCTCGAGCACTGTTCTCGGGCGCTCGGGCACTTGCGCTCGGGCATTGCGCTCGGGCACTTGCGCTCAGGCGCTCAAGCACTTGCGCTCGGGTGCTCGAGCACTATGTCCGAGCATCCGTGTCCGAGGACACCATGTTTGAGCACCGTACCCAAGATCGATGTCCAAGGACACGATGTCCGAGGTGCTCGGGCGCTGCGTTTGGGCATTGGGGCACTTGCGCTCGGGCGCTCGGGCACTTGCGCTTGGGCGCTCGAGTGCTCGGGCACCTGCGCTCGGGCATTCGGGCCCTCGAGAACTGGCGCTCGGGCACTGCGCTCGAGCGCACGGGCACTTGCGCTCGGGTGCTTGGGCACTGCGCTCGGGTTCTCAGGCACTTGCACTCAGGCGCTCGGGCACTGTGCTCGGGCGCTTGGGCACTTGCGCTCGGGCGTTCGGGCACTGCGCTCTGGCGCTCAAGCACTTGCGCTCGAGGGCACGGGCACTGCGCTCAGGCGCTCGGGCACTTGCGCTCAGGCGCTCGGGCACGGCGCTCGGGCGCTCGGGCACTGATGCTCGGGCGCTCGAGCACTTCGCTCTGGCTCTCGGGCACTTGCACTAAGGCGCTCGGGTAGTGCGCTCGAGCGCTTGGGCGCACTTGCCATCGATCACTCGGGCATACGCGCACGGGCTCATGCTCTCGGGCGCTCGGGCAACAGCGCTCCGGCGCTCGGGCACTTGCGCTGGGGCGCTCGAGCACTTGCGCTTGGGAGTTCGGGCACTCGCGCTCGGGCGCTCGAGCACCGGGCTCGGGTGCTTGGGCGCTTGGGCACTTGCGCTTGGGCGCTCGGGCATTGCCCTCGGGCACTTGCGATCGGGCGCTTGAGCACCATGTCCGAGGACACTATGTCCGAGCGCCATGTCCGAGGACACCGTGTCTAAGAACCGTATCTAAGGACACCTTGTCCGAGGACCATGTCCAAAGTCACCATGTCCCATGACACCATGACCGGGCACCATGTCCGAGCACCATGTCCAAGCACCATGTCCAAGGACACCATGTCCGAGTACCATGTCCAAGGATACCTGCCCGAGTACCATGTCCAAGGACACCATTTCCAAAGACGCCATGTCCCAAGACACCATGACCAGGCACCATGTCTGAGCACCATGTTGAGAACCATGTCCGAGCACCATGTCCAAGGACACCATGTCCAAGGACCATGTCGTAGGACACCATGTCCGAGCACCATGTCCAAGGAGACCTTGTCCGAGCACCATTTTCGAGCACCATGTCCATGCACGATGTCCAAGGATACCATGTCAAAGAACCTTGTCCAAGGATACCATGTCCGAGCACAATGTCCAAGGACACCATGTCCGAGCACCATGTCTAAGGACACATTGTCCGAGCACCATTTCCAAGGACATTTTGTCCGAGCACCATGTCCAAGGACACGATGTCCGAGCACCTTGTCCAAGGACACCATGTCCAAGGACACCATGTCCAAGCACCATGTCGAAGGACACCGTGACCAAGGAAACCTTGTTCGAGCACCATGTCACAACACTATGTCCAAGGACACCATGTCCGAGCACCTAGTCCAAGCACACCATGTCCGAGCGCCATGTCCGAGCATCATGTCCACGAACACCATGTCCGAGCACACCATATCCAATGACACCATGTCCCAGGTATGGCGCCTGGGAGGCAGATCATACAAAATGGCTTTTGGGAGGCAGATCATACAAAATGGCGCTAGGCGCTCGAGCACTGCGCTCGGGCGCCCGGGCACTGAGCTCGGGCGCATGGGCACTTACGCTCGGGCGCCCGGGCACTTGCGCTCGGGCGCTCGGGCGCTGGGGCACTTGCGCTCGGGCGCTCGGTCACTTGCGCTCGGGCGCCTGCTCTCGGGCGCTCGGTCCCTCGAGAACTGGCGCTCGGGCGCACGGGCACTAGCGCTCGGGCACTTGTGCTTGGACGCTCGGGCACTGCACTCGGGCGCTCGGGCACTTGCCCTCGGGCGCTCGGGCACTTACGCTCGGGCGCTCGGGCGCTCGGGCACTTGCGCTCGGGCGCTCGGGCACTATGCTCGGGCGCGGGGCACTTGCGCTCGGGTGCTTGGGCACTGCGCTCCGGCGCTCGGGCACTTGCGCTCGACGGCTCGGGCACTGCGCTCGGGCACTACGCTCGGGCGCTCGGGCAATGCACTCGGGCGCTCGGGCACTGCGCTCGGGTGCTCGGGCACTAGTGCTTGGGCGCTCGGACACTTTTGCTTGGGCGCTCGGGCATTGCCCTCGGGCACTTGCGGTTGGGCGCTCGAGCACCATGTCCGAGCATCCGCGTCTGAGGACACTATGTCCGAGCGCCATGTCCGAGGACACCGTGTTTGAGAACCGTGTACAAGGACACCTTGTCCGAGGACCATGTCCAAAGTCACCATGTCCCATGACACCATGACCGGGCACCATGTCCGAGCACCATGTCCAAGCACCATGTCCAAGGACACCATGTCCGAGCACCATGTCCAAGGACACCTGTCCGAGCACCATGTCATAGGACACCATTTCGAAAGACGCCATGTCCCAGGACACCATGACCAGGCACCATGTCTGAGTACCATGTCGAGAACCATGTCCGAGCACTATGTCCAAGGACACCATGTCCAAGGACCATGTCATAGGACACCTTGTCCGAGCACCATGTCCAAGGACACCTTGTTCGAGCACCATTTCCGAGCACTATGTCCAAGGATACCATGTCCGAGCACCTTATCCAAGGACACCATGTCCGAGCACCATGTTCAAGGACACCATGTCCGAGCACCATGTCTAAGGACACAATGTCCGAGTACCATGTCCAAGTACATCTTGTCCCGAGAACCATGTCTAAGGACACCATGTCCGAGCACCTTGTCCAAGGATACCATGTCCAAGGACACCATGTCCAAGCACCATGTCGAAGGACACCATGTCCAAGGACATCATGTCAGAGCACCATGTCAAAGGACACCATGTCCAAGGACATCATGTCCGAGCACCATGTCAAAGGACAGCTTGTCCGAGAACCATGTCCAAGGACACCATGTTCGAGCTCCTTGTCCCAGGACACCATGTCCGAGCACCATGTCCAAGGACACCATGTCCGAGCACCATGTCCAAGGACACCTTGTCCGAGCACCATGTCCAATGACACCATATTCACGGACACAATGACCGAGCACCATGTCCAAGGACCATCTCCAAGGACACCATGACAAAGGAAACCATGTCCAAGCACCATGTCTAAGGACACAATATCCGAGCACCATGTCCAAGGATACCTTGTCCGAGCACCATGTCCAATGACACCATGTCCGAGCACCATGTCCAAGGACACCATGTCCAAGCACCATGTCGAAGGACCCCATGTCCAAGGACACCTTGTCGGAGCACAATGTCAGAGGACACCATGTTCGAGCACCTAGTCCAAGAACAAAATGTCCGAGCGCCATGTCCGAGCATCATGTCCACGGCCACCATGTCCGAGCACCATGACCAAGGACACCATGTCCCAGGTATGGAGCCTGGGAGGCAGATCGTACAAAATGGCGCTAGGTGCTAAGTCTAGGCGCTCGAGCACTACGCTCGGGCGCCCGGGCACTGCGCTCGGGCGCTCGGGCACTGCGCTCGGTGTCCTAGGATACCATGTCCAAGCACGATGTCCAAGGATACCATGTCCGAGCACCTTGTCCAAGGATACCATGTCCGAGCACAATGTCCAAGGACACCATGTCCGAGCACTATGTCTAAGGACACATTGTCCGAGCACCATGTCCAAGGACATCTTGTCCGAGCACCATGTCCAAGGACACGATGTCCGAGCACCTTGTCCAAGGACACCATGTCCAAGCACCATGTCGAAGGACACCGTGTCCAAGGAAACCTTGTTCGAGCACCATGTCACAACACCATGTCCAAGGACACCATGTCCGAGCACCTAGTCCAAGCACACCATGTCCGAGCGCCATGTCCGAGCATCATGTCCACGAACACCATGTCTGAGCACCATGACCAAGGACACCATATCCAATGACACCATGTCCCAGGTATGGCGCCTGGGAGGCAGATCATACAAAATGGCTCCTGGGAGGCAGATCATTCAAATGGCGCTAGGCGCTCGAGCACTGCGCTCGGGCGCCCGGGCACTGAGCTCGGGCGCATGGGCACTTACGCTCGGGCGCCCGGGCACTTGCGCTCGGGCACTCGGTCACTTGCGCTCGGGCGCTCGGGCACCTGCGTTTGGACGCTCGGGCACTGCACTCGGGCGCTCGGGCACTTGCCCTCATGCGCTCAGGCACTTACGCTCGGGCGCTCGGGCACTGCCCTCGGGCGCTCGGGCACTTGCGCTCGGGCGCTTGGGCACTGCGCTCGGGCGCTCGGGCACTGCGCTCGGGCACTCAGCCACTGCGCTCGGGCGCTCGGGCACTCAGCCACTGCGCTCGGGCGCTCGGGCACTTGCGCTCGGGCACTCAGCCACTGCGCTGGGGCGCTCGGGCACTTGCGCTCGGCCACTTGCGCTCGGCCACTTGCGCTCGGGCACTTGCGCTCGGGCAACCGGGCACTTGCACTTGGGCACCCGGGCACTTGCGCTCGGGCGCTCGGGCACTACGCTCGAGCACCCGGGCACCTGCGCTCGGGCACCCGGGCACTTGCGCTCGGGCACTTGCGCTCGGGCGCTCGGGCACTGCGCTCGGACGCTCGGTCACTTGCGCTCGAGGGCTCGGGCACTGTGCTCGGGCGCTCGGGCACGGCACTCGGGAACTGTGCTCGGGCGCTCGTGCACTTGCGCTCGTGCACTCAGTCACTTGTGCTCAGGCGCTCGGGCACTTGCGCTCGGGCACGCGCGCTTAAGCACTTGTGCTCCGGCGCTTGGGCACTTGCGCTCGGGTGCTCAGGCACTTAGCTCGCGTGCTCCGGAACTTGCGCTCGGGAGCTAGGGCATTGCGCTCGGGCACTTGCATTAGGGCACTCAGGCATTGCGCTCGGGCGCTCGGGCCCACGCGCTCGGGCGCTCGGGCGCTTGGGCACTTGTGCTCGAGCTCTCCGGCACTGCGCTCGGGCACTCGGGCACTTGCGCTCGGGATCTCGGGCACTCCGCTCGGGTGCTCGGGCACTTGCGCTCGGGCAATTGGGCATTTGGGCACTTGTGCTCGGGCGCTTGGGCACTGCGCTCGGGCGCCAGGGCACTTGCGCTCGGGCGCTGGGGCACTGCGCTCGGGCGCTCAGGCACCTGCGCTCGGGTGCTTGAGCACCATGTCCGAGCATCCGTGTCCGAGGACACCATGTTTGAACACCGTACCCGAGATCGATGTCCAAGGACACGATGACCGAGCACCATGTCCAAGGACACCGTGTCCGAGCACCATGTTCGAGGACACCTTGTCCGAGCGCCATGTCCGAGGACACACGTCCGAGAACCATGTCCAAGGACACCATGTCCCAGGAACATGTCCAATGTCACCATGTCCCAAGACACCATGACCGGGCACCATGTCTAAGGACACCATGTCCGAGCACCTTGTCCAAGGATACCATGTCCAAGGACACCATGTCCAAGCACCATGTCGAAGGACACCATGTCCAAGGAAACCTTGTTCGAGCACCATGTCACAACACCATGTCAAAGGACACCATGTCCGAGCACCTAGTCCAAGTACACCATGTCCGAGCGCCATGTCCGAGCATCATGTCCACGAACACCATGTAAGAGCACCATGACCAAGGACACCATATCCAAAGACACCATGTCCCAGGTATGGCGCCTGGGAGGTAGATCATACAAAATGGCTCCTGGGAGGTAGATCATACAAAATGGTACTAGGCGCTCGAGCACTGCGCTCGGGCGCCCGGGCACTGAGCTCCGGCGCATGGGCACTTACGCTCGGGCGCCCGGGCACTTGCGCTCGGGCGCCCGGGCACTTGCGCTCGGGCCCTCGGGCGCTGCGTTTGGGCACTGGGGCACTTGCGCTCGGGCGCTCGAGTGCTCGGGCACCTGCGCTCGGGCATTCGGGCCCTTGAGAACTGGCGCTCGTGCGCTCGGGCACTGCGCTCGGGCGCACGGGCACTTGCGCTCGGGCGCTTGGGCACTGCGCTCGGGTGCTCAGGCACTTGTGCTCGGGTGCTCGGGCACTGTGCTCGGGCGCTGGGGCACTTGCGCACGGGCACTGCGCTCTGGCGCTCGGGCACTTACGCTCGAGGGCTCGGGCATTGCGCTCAGGCGCTCGGGTACTTGCGCTTAGGCGCTCGGGCACGGCGCTCGGGCACTGATGCTCGGGCGCTCGAGCACTTCGCTCTGGCTCTCGGGCACTTGCGCTAAGGCGCTCGGGTAGTGCGCTCGAGCGCTTGGGCGCACTTGCCATCGGGCGCTCGGGCACTTATGCTCGGGTGCTCAAGCACTACGCTCGGGTGCTCGGGCACTTGCGCTCGGACACTCAGGCATTGCGCTTGGGCGCTCGAGCACTTGCACTTGGGTGTTCGGGCACTACGCTGGGGCACTTGGGCACCTGCGCTCGGGCGCTCGAGCACTGTTCTCGGGCGCTCGGGCACTTGCGCTCGGGTGCTCGGGCATTGCGCTCGGGCACTTGCGCTCGGGCGCTGGGGCACTGCGCTCGGGCGCTCAGGCACTTGCGCTCGGGTGCTCGAGCACCATGTCCGAGATTCCGTGTCCGAGGACACCATGTTTGAGCACCGTATCCGAGATCGATGTCCAAGGACACGATGTCCGAGGACCATGTCAAAGGACACCGTGTCCGAGCACCATGTTCGAGGACACTTTGTTCGAGCGCCATGTCCGAGGACACCGTGTCCGAGAACCATGTCCAAGGACACCATGTCCCGGGACACCATGGCCGGGTACCATGTCCAAGGACGCCATGTCCAAGGACACCATTTCCAAGGACGCCATGTCCAAGGACACCTTGTCCAAGGACACCATGTCCGAGCACCATGTCCAAGGACACCTTGTCCGAGCACCATGTCCAAGGACATCATGTCCGAGCACCATGTAACAGGACACCTTGTCCGAGCACCATGTCCAAGGACACCATGTCCGAGCACCTTGTCCCAAGACACCATGTCCGAGCACCATGTCCAAGGACACCATGTCCGAGCACCATGTCGAAGGATACCATGTCCGAGCACCATGTCCAAGGGCACCTTGTCCGAGCACCATGTCCAATGACACCATGTCCGAGCACCTTGTCCAAGGACACCATGTCCAAGCACCATGTCGAAGGACACCGTGTCCAAGGACACCTTGTCGGAGCACCATGTCAGAGGACACCACGTCCGAGCACCTAGTCCAAGAACAACATGTCCGAGCGCCATGTCCGAGCATCATGTCCACGGACACCATGTCCGAGCACCATGACCAAGGACACCATGTCCCAGGTATGGAGCCTGGGAGGCAGATTGTACAAAATGGCGCTAGGTGCTGAGTCTAAGCGCTCGAGCACTACGCTCGGGCGCCCGGGCACTGCGCTCGGGCGCTCGGGCACTGCGCTCGGTGTCCAAGGATACCATGTCCAAGCACGATGTCCAATGATACCGTGTCCGAGCACCTTGTCCAAGGATACCATGTCCGAGCGCCATGTCCGAGCATCATGTCCACGAACACCATGTCCGAGCGCCATGACCGAGGACACCATATCCAATGACACCATGTCCCAGGTATAGCGCCTGGGAGGCAGATCATACAAAATGGCTCCTGGGAGGCAGATCATACAAGATGGCGCTAGGCGCTCGAGCACTGCGCTCGGGCGCCCGGGCACTGAGCTCGGGCGCATGGGCACTTACGCTCGGGTGCCCGGGCACTTGCGCTCGGGCGCTCGGTCACTTGCGCTTGGGCGCTCGGGCACCTACGCTCGGGCGCTCGGTCCCTCGAGAACTGGCGCTCGGGCGCTCGGGCACCGGCGCTCAGGCACTTCGCTCGGGCGCTCGGGCACTTGCGCTTGGACGCTCGGGCACTGCACTCGGGCGCTCGGGCACTTGCCCTCGGGCACTCAGGCACTTACGCTCGGGCGCTCAGGCACTGCGCTCGGGCGCTCGGGCACTGTGCTCGGGCGCTTGACCACTGCGCTCGGGCGCTCGGGCACTTGCGCTCGGGCACTTGCGCTCGGCCACTTGCGCTCGGCCACTTGCGCTCGGGCACCCGGGCACCTGCGCTCGGGTACCCGGGCACTTGCGCTCGGGAGCTCGGGCCCTGCGCTCGGGCACCAGGGCACCTGCGCTCGGGCACCCGGGCACTTGCGCTCGAGCGCTCGGTCACTTGCGCTCGGGGGCTCGAGCACTACGCTCGGGCGCTCGGGCACTTGTGCTCGGGCACGGCGCTCGGGAACTGTGCTCGGGCGCTCGGGCACTTGCCCTCGTGCACTCAGTCACTTGTGCTCAGGCGCTCGGGCACGCGCGCTTGAGCACTTGTGCTCGGGCACGCGCGCTTGAGCACTTGTGCTCGGGCACTTGCGCTCGTGTGCTCAGGCACTGCGCTCGCGCGCTCGGAAACTTGCGCTCGGGAGCTAGGGCACTGCGCTCGGGCGCTCGGGCACTTGCAATAGGGTGCTCAGGCATTGCGCTCGGGCGCTTGAGCACTACGCTCGGGCGCTCGGGCACATGCGCTCGAGCGCTCGGGCACTTGGGCACTTGTGCTCGGGCTCTCCGGAACTGCGCTCGGGCACTCGGGCACTTGCACTCGGGATCTCGAGCACTCCGCTCGGGTGCTCGGGCACTTGCGCTCGGGCGCTTGGGCATTTGGGCACTTGTGCTCGGGCGCTTAGGCACTACGCTCGGGCGCTAGGGCACTTGCGCTCGGGCGATGGGGCACTGCGCTCGGGCGCTCAGGCATTTGCGCTCAGGTGCTTGAGCACCATGTCCGAGCATCCGTGTCCAAGGACACCATGTTTGAGCACCGTACCCGAGATCGATGTCCAAGGACACGATGACCGAGCACCATGTCCAAGGACACCGTGTCCGAGCACCATGTTCGAGGACACCTTGTCCGAGCGCCATGTCCGAGGACACGTGTCCGAGAACCATGTCCGAGGACACCATGTCCCAGGAACATGTCCAAAGTCACCATGTCCCAAGACACCATGACCGGGCACCATGTCCAACCACCATGTCCAAGGACACCATTTCCAAGGTCGCCATGTCGAAGGACACCATGTCCAGGGACACCAAGTCCAAGGACACCATGTCCGAGCACCAAGTCGAAGGACACCATGTCCAAGGACACCTTGTCCGAGCACCATGTCCGAGCATCATGTCCAAGGACACCATGTCGAAAGATACCATGTCCCAAGACACCATTACCAAGCACCATGTCCGATCACCATGTCTGAGCACCATGTCCAAGCAACATGTCCAAGGACCATGTCGAATGACACCATGTCCGAGCACCATGTCCAAGGACACCTTGTCCGAGCACCATGTCCAAGGACACCATGTCCAAACACCTTGTCCCAGGACACCATGTCCGAGCACCATGTCCAAGGACACCATGTTCGAGCACCATGTCGATGGATACCATGTTCGAGCACCATGTCCAAGGACACCTTGTCCGAGCACCATGTCCAATGACACCATGTTCACGGACACCATGACCGAGCACCATGTCCATGGACACCATGTCCAAGAACACCATGTCCAAGGACACCATGACAAAGGACACCATGTCCAAGGACACCATGTCTAAGGACACAATGTCCGAGCACCATGTCCAAGGACACCTTATTCGAGCACAATGTCCAAGGACACCATGTCCGAGCACCTTATCCAAGGACACCATGTCCAAGGACACCATGTCCGAGCACCATGTCGAAGGACACCGTGTCCAAGGATACCTTGTCCGAGGACCATGTCAGACCACCATGTCCAAGGAGACCATGTTCGAGCACCTAGTCCAAGGACACCATGTCCGAGTGCCATGTCCGAGCATCATATCCACGGACACCATGTCTGAGAACCATTACCAAGGACACCATGTCCAAAGACACAATGTCCCAGGTATGGCGCCTGGGAGACAGATCATACAAAATGGCGCCTGGGAGGCAGATCATACAAAATAGCGCTAGGCGCTGAGTCTAGGCGCTCGAGCACTGCGCTCCAGCACCTGGGCACTACGCTCGGACGGCCGGGCACTGCGCAAGGGCGCTTGGGCCCTCGGGCACTGCGCTCGGGCGCCCGGGTACAGCGCTCGGGCGCTCGGGCACCTGCGCTCGGGCGCCCGGGCACTTGCGCTCGGGCACCCGGGAACCTGCGCTCGAGCACCCGGGTACTTGCGCTAGGGCGCTCGGGCATTGCGCTCCGACGCTCGGTCACTTGCCCTCGGGAGCTCGGGCACTACGCTCGGGCGCTCGGGCATGGCGCTCGGGAACTGTGCTCTGGCACTCGGGCACTTGCGCTCGTGCGCTCGGGCACTTGTGCTCGGGCGCTCGGGCACTTGCTCTCGGGCGCTCGGACACCCGCGCTTGGGCACTTGTGCTCGGGCGCTCGGGCACTTGCGCTCTGGCGCTCGGGCACTTGCGCTCGCGCGCTCGGGCACTTGTGCTCGGGCGCTCGGGCACTTGCGCTCGGGCGCTCGGACACGCGCGCTTGGGCACTTGTGCTCGGGCGCTCGGGCACTTGCGCTCGGGTGCTCGGGCACTGCGCTCTCGCGCTCGGGCACTTGCACTCGGGCGCTCGGGTGCTCGGGCACTTGCGCTCGGGCACTCGGGCGCTCGGGCACTTGCGCTCGAGTGCTCGGGCACTTGCGCTCGAGCGCTCCGGTGCTCGGGCACTGTGCTCAGGCACTCGATTACTTTCGCTCCGGGGCTCGGGCACTGCGCTCGGGCGCTCGGGCGCTTGCGCTCGGGCGCTCGGGCGCTTGGGCACTTGTGCTCGGGCTCTCGGGCACTGCGGTCGGGCGCTCGGGCATTCGGGCACTACGCTCGGGCGCTCAGGCACTTGCGCTCGGGCGCTTAGGAACTTGTGCTCGGGTGCTCGAGCACCATGTCCGAGCATCCGTGTCCGAGGACACCATGTCTGAGCATCGTACCCGAGATCGATGACCAAGGACACAATGTCCGAGAACAATGTCCTAGGACATCGTGTCTGAGGACCATGTCCAAAGTCACAATGTCCCAGTACAATATGACCGGGCACCATGTCCAAGCACTATGTCCAAGGACACCATGTTCGAGCACATAGTCCAAAGACACAATGTCCAAGCGCCATGTCCGAGCATCATGTCCACGGACACCATGTCCGAGCACCATGACCAAGGACACCATGTAAAAAGACACCATGTCCCAGGTATGGCGCCTGGGAGGCAGTTCATACAAAATGGCGCTTGGGAGGCAGATCATACAAAATGGCGCTAGGCACTGAGTCTAGGCGCTCGAGCACTGCGCTCGGGCGCTCGAGCACTGCGCTCGGGCCCCCGAGTACTACGCACGGGCGCCCGGGCGCTGTGCTCGGTCGCCCAGGCACTGCGCTTGGGCGCCCGGGCACTGCGCTCGGGCGCCCGAGCACCTGCGCTCGGGCGCTCGGGCACTGTGCTCGGGCGCTGGGGCACTTGCGCTCGGGCGCTCGGGCACTACGCTCGGGCGCTCCATCACTTGTGCTCGGGGGCTTGAGAACTGCGCTCGGGCGCTCGGGCACTTGCGCTGGTACACTCGGGCACGGCGCTCCGGCGCTCGACCACTGGCACTAAGGCGCTCGGGCACTTCGCTTGGGCGCTCGGGTACTCGGGCACTACGGTTGTGCGCTCGGTCACTTGCGCTCGGGCGCTCAAGCACTGCGCTCGGGCGCTGGGGCACTTACGCTCGGGCGCTCGGGCACTTGTGCTCGGGCGGTCTGTCACTGCGCTTGGTTGCTCGGTTACTTGTGCTCGGGGGCTGGGGCACTGCGCTCGGGCAGTTGCGCTCTGGCACTCGGGCACTTGCGCTCGGACTTTCGGGCACTACGCTCGGGCGCTCGGGCACTTCGCTTGGGCGCTCGGGCGCTTGGGCACTTGTGCTCGCGCTCTCAGGCACTGCGCTCGGGCGCTCGGGCACTTGAGCTCGGGCTCGAGGCACTGCGCTCGAGCGCTTAGGCACTTGCGCTCGGGCGCTCGGGCACTGCAGTCGGGCGCTCAGGCACTTGCGCTGGTGCGCTCGGGCACGGCGCTCGGGCGCTCAGGCATTGGCGCTCGGGCACTTCCCTCGGGCGCTCGAGCACTTTTCTCAAGCGCTCGGGCACTTGCAGTTGGGCGCTCGGGCACAGCGCTCGGGTGGTCGGGCACTTGCCCTCAGACACTCGGGCACTTACGCTCGGGTGCTCGGGCGTTATGCTCGGGTGCTCGGGCACTTGTGCGCGGGCCCAGCGCTCGGGCGCTCGGGCACTGGCTCTCTGGCGCTCGGTCACTGCGCTCGGGCGCTCGGGCACTTGCCCTCAGGCGCTCGGGCACTTGAGCTTGGGCGCTCTAGCACTGCGCTCGGGCACTTGCGCTCGGGCATTCGGGCACTACGCTCGGGCGCTCAGACACTTGCGCTCGGGCGTTTTGGCATTTGGGCACTTGCGCTCGGGTGATCGAGCACCATGTCGGAGCATCCGTGTCCGAGGACACCATGTCTGAGCATCGTACCCGCGATCGATGTCCAAGGACACAATGTCCAAGAACCATGTCCAAGGACGTCGTGTCCGAGGACCATGTCCAAAGTCACCATGTTCCAGGACAATATGATCGGGCACCATGTCCAAGCAACATGTCCAAGGACCATGTCGAATGACACCATGTCCGAGCACCATGTCCAAGGACACCTTGTCCGAGCACCATGTCCAAGGACACCATGTCCGAACACCTTGTCCCAGGACACCATGTCCAAGCACCATGTCCAACGACACCATGTTCGAGCACCATGTCGATGGACACCATATTCGAGCACCATGTCCAAGGACACCTTGTCCGAGCACCATGTCCAATGACACCATGTTCACGGACACCATGACCGAGCACCATGTCCAAGGACACCATGTCCAAGAACACCATGTCCAAGGTCACCATGACAAAGGACACCATGTCCAAGGACACCATGTCTAAGGTCACAATGTCCGAGCACCATGTCCAAGGACACCTTGTTCGAGCACCATGTCCAAGGACACCATGTCCGAGCACCTTATCCAAGGACACCATGTCCAAGGACACCATGTCCGAGCACCATGTCGAATGATACCGTGTCCAAGGACATCTTGTCCAAGCACCATGTAAGACCACCATGTCCAAGGAGACCATGTCCGAGCACCTAGTCCAAGGACACCATGTCCGAGCGCCATGTCCGAGCATCATATCCACGGACACCATGTCTGAGAACCATTACCAAGGACACCATGTCCAAAGACACAATGTCCCAGGTATGGCGCCTGGGAGGCAGATCATACAAAATGGCGCCTGGGAGGCAGATCATACAAAATAGCGCTAGGCGCTGAGTCTAGGCGCTCGAGCACTGCGCTCCGGCACCTGGGCACTACGCTCGGACGGTCGGGCACTGCGCAAGGGCGCTCGGGCACTACGCTCGGGCGCTCGAGCACTGCGTTCGGGCGCCCGGGCACAACGCTCGGGCGCTCGGGCACCTGCGCTCGGGCGCCCGGGCACTTGCGCTTGGGCACCCGGGCACTTGCGCTCGGGCACGGCGCTCGGGCGCTCGGGCACTTGCGCTCGGGCGCTTGGGCACTGCGCTCCGGCGCTCGGTCACTTGCCCTCAGGAGCTTGGGCACTGCGCTCGGGCGCTCGGGCACTTGTGCTCGGGCACGGCGCTCGGGAACTTTGCTCTGGCGCTCGAGCACTTGCGCTCGGTCACTTGTGCTCGGGCGCTCGGGCACTTGCGCTTGGGCGCTCGGACACGCGCGCTTGGGCACTTGTGCTCGGGCGCTCGGGCACATGCGCTCTGGCACTCCGGCACTTGCGCTCGCACGCTCGGGCACTTGTGATCGGGCGCTCGGGCACTTGCGCTCGGGCGCTCGGACACGCGCGCTTGGGCACTTGTGCTCGGGCGCTCAGGCACTTGCGCTCAGGTGCTCGGGCACTGCGCTCTCGCGCTCGGGCGCTCGGGCACTGCGCTCGGGCGCTCGGGCGCTGGGGCACTTGCGCTCGGGCACTCGGGCACTCGCGCTCGGGTGCTCGGGCACTGCGCTCCAGCACTCGGTTACTTGGGATCCGGGGCTCGGGCGCTCGGGCACTTGCGCTCAGGCGCTCGGGCGCTTGGGCACTTGTGCTCGGGCTCTCGGGCACTGCGGTCGGGCGCTCGGGCATTCGGGCACTACGCTCGGGCGCTCAGGCACTTGCGCTCGGGCGCTTAGGAACTTGTGCTCGGGTGCTCGAGCACCATGTCCGAGCATCCGTGTCCGAGGACACCATGTCTGAGCATCGTACCCGAGATCGATGACCAAGGACACAATGTCCGAGAACAATGTCCTAGGACATCGTGTCTGAGGACCATGTCCAAAGTCACAATGTCCCAGTACAATATGACCGGGCACCATGTCCAAGCACTATGTCCAAGGACACCATGTTCGAGCACCTAGTCCAAAGACACAATGTCCAAGCGCCATGTCCGAGCATCATGTCCACGGACACCATGTCCGAGCACCATGACCAAGGACACCATGTAAAAAGACACCATGTCCCAGGTATGGCGCCTGGGAGGCAGATCATACAAAATGGCGCTTGGGAGGCAGATCATACAAAATGGCGCTAGGCACTAAGTCTAGGCGCTCGAGCACTGCGCTCGGGCCCCCGAGTACTACGCACGGGCGCCCGGGCGCTGTGCTCGGTCGCCCAGGCACTGCGCTTGGGCGCCCGGGCACTGCGCTCGGGCGCCCGAGCACCTGCGCTCGGGCGCCCGAGCACCTGCGCTCGGGCGCTCGGGCACTGTGCTCGGGCGCTGGGGCACTTGCGCTCGGGCGCTCGGGCACTACGCTCGGGCGCTCCATCACTTGCGCTCGGGGGCTCGAGAACTGCGCTCGGGCACTTGCGCTGGTACACTCGGGCACGGTGCTCCGGCGCTCGACCACTGGCACTAAGGCGCTCGGGCACTTCGCTTGGGCGCTCGGGTACTCGGGCACTACGCTTGTGCGCTCGGTCACTTGCGCTCGGGCGCTCAAGCACTGCGCTCGGGCACTGGGGCACTTGCGCTCGGGCGCTCGGGCACTTGCGCTCGGGCGGTCTATCACTGCGCTTGGTTGCTCGGTTACTTGTGCTCGGGGGCTGGGGCACTGCGCTCGGGCAGTTGCGCTCTGGCACTCGGGCACTTGCGCTCGGACTTTCGGGCACTACGCTCGGGCGCTCGGGCACTTCGCTTGGGCGCTCGGGCGCTTGGGCACTTGTGCTCGCGCTCTCAGGCACTGCGCTCGGGCGCTCGGGCACTTGAGCTCGGGCTCGAGGCACTGCGCTCGAGCGCTTAGGCACTTGCGCTCGGGCGCTCGGGCACTGCAGTCGGGCGCTCAGGCACTTGCGCTGGTGCGCTCGGGCACGGCGCTCGGGCGCTCAGGCATTGGCGCTCGGGCACTTCGCTCGGGCGCTCGAGCACTTTTCTCAAGCGCTCGGGCACTTGCGCTTGGGCGCTCGGGCACAGCGCTCGGGTGGTCGGGCACTTGCCCTCAGACACTCGGGCACTTACGCTCGGGTGCTCGGGCACTGCGCTCGGGCGTTATGCTCGGGTGCTCGGGCACTTGTGCGCGGGCCCAGCGCTCGGGCGCTCGGGCACTGGCTCTCTGGCGCTCGGTCACTGCGCTCGGGCGCTCGGGCACTTGCCCTCAGGCGCTCGGGCACTTGAGCTTGGGCGCTCTAGCACTGCGCTCGGGCACTTGCGCTCGGGCATTCGGGCACTACGCTCGGGCGCTCAGACACTTGCGCTCGGGCGTTTTGGCATTTGGGCACTTGCGCTCGGGTGATCGAGCACCATGTCGGAGCATCCGTGTCCGAGGACACCATGTCTGAGCATCGTACCCGCGATCGATGTCCAAGGACACAATGTCCAAGAACCATGTCCAAGGACATCGTGTCCGAGGACCATGTCCAAAGTCACCATGTTCCAGGACAATATGATCGGGCACCATGTCCAAGCAACATGTCCAAGGACCATGTCGAATGACACCATGTCCGAGCACCATGTCCAAGGACACCTTGTCCGAGCACCATGTCCAAGGACACCATGTCCGAACACCTTGTCCCAGGACACCATGTCCAAGCACCATGTCCAACGACACCATGTTCGAGCACCATGTCGATGGACACCATATTCGAGCACCATGTCCAAGGATACCTTGTCCGAGCACCATGTCCAATGACACCATGTTCACGGACACCATGACCGAGCACCATGTCCAAGGACACCATGTCCAAGAACACCATGTCCAAGGTCACCATGACAAAGGACACCATGTCCAAGGACACCATGTCTAAGGTCACAATGTCCGAGCACCATGTCCAAGGACACCTTGTTCGAGCACCATGTCCAAGGACACCATGTCCGAGCACCTTATCCAAGGACACCATGTCCAAGGACACCATGTCCGAGCACCATGTCGAATGATACCGTGTCCAAGGACACCTTGTCCAAGCACCATGTAAGACCACCATGTCCAAGGAGACCATGTCCGAGCACCTAGTCCAAGGACACCATGTCCGAGCGCCATGTCCGAGCATCATATCCACGGACACCATGTCTGAGAACCATTACCAAGGACACCATGTCCAAAGACACAATGTCCCAGGTATGGCGCCTGGGAGGCAGATCATACAAAATGGCGCCTGGGAGGCAGATCATACAAAATAGCGCTAGGCGCTGAGTCTAGGCGCTCGAGCACTGCGCTCCGGCACCTGGGCACTACGCTCGGACGGTCGGGCACTGCGCAAGGGCGCTCGGGCACTACGCTCGGGCGCTCGAGCACTGCGCTCGGGCGCCCGGGCACAACGCTCGGGCGCTCGGGCACCTGCGCTCGGGCGCCCGGGCACTTGCGCTTGGGCACCCGGGCACTTGCGCTCGGGCACGGCGCTCGGGCGCTCGGGCACTTGCGCTCGGGCGCTCGGGCACTGCGCTCCGGCGCTCGGTCACTTGCCCTCAGGAGCTCGGGCACTGCGCCCGGGCGCTCGGGCACTTGTGCTCGGGCACGGCGCTCGGGAACTTTGCTCTGGCGCTCGAGCACTTGCGCTCGGTCACTTGTGCTCGGGCGCTCGGGCACTTGCGCTCGGGCGCTCGGACACGCGCGCTTGGGCACTTGTGCTCGGGCGCTCGGGCACATGCGCACTGGCACTCGGGCACTTGCGCTCGCACGCTCGGGCACTTGTGATCGGGCGCTCGGGCACTTGCGCTCGGGCGCTCGGACACGCGCGCTTGGGCACTTGTGCTCGGGCGCTCAGGCACTTGCGCTCAGGTGCTCGGGCACTGCGCTCTCGCGCTCGGGCGCTCGGGCGCTGGGGCACTTGCGCTCGGGCACTCGGGCACTCGCGCTCGGGTGCTCGGGCACTGCGCTCCAGCACTCGGTTACTTGCGATCCGGGGCTCGGGCGCTGCGCTCGGGCGCTGCGCTCGGGCGCTCGGGCACTTGCGCTCAGGCGCTCGGGCGCTTGGGCACTTGTGCTCGGGCTCTCGGGCACTGCGCTCGGGCTCTCGGGCACTTGCGCTCGGGCATTCGGGCACTACGCTCGGGCGCTCGGGCACTTGCGCTCGGGCGCTTAGGAACTTGTGCTTGGGTGCTCGAGCACCATGTCCGAGCATCCGTGTCCGAGGACACCATGTCTGAGCATCATACCCGAGATCGATGACCAAGGACACAATATCCGAGAACCATGTCTAAGGACATCGTGTCTGAGGACCATGTCCAAAGACACAATGTCCCAGGAAAATATGACCGGGCACCATGTCCAAGCACTATGTCCAAGGACACCATGTTCGAGCACCTAGTCCAAGGACACAATGTCCGAGCGCCATGTCCACGGACACCATGTCCGAGCACCATAACCAAGGACACCATATCAAAAGAAACCATGTGCGAGGTATGGCGCCTGGGAGGCAGATCATAAAAAATGGCGCCTGGGAGGCAGATCATACAAAATGGCGCTAGGCGCTGAGTCTAGGTGCTCGAGCACTGCGCTCGGGCGCCCGAGCACTACGCACGGGCGCCCGGGCTCTGCGCTCGGGCGCCCGGGCACCTGCGCTCGGGCGCTCGGGCACTGTGCTCGGGCGCTGGGGCACTTGTGCTCGGGTGCTCGGGCACTACGCTCGGGCGCTCGGTCACTTGCGCTCGGGGGCTCGAGCACTGCGCTCGGGCGCTCGGGCACTTGCGCTGGTACGCTCAGGCACGGCGCTCGGGCGCTCGAGCACTAGCACTAAGGCGCTCGGGCACTTCGCTTGGGCGCTCGAGCACTTCGCTCGGACGCTCGGGCGCTCGGGTACTTCGCTTGGGCGCTCGGGCACTTGCGCTTGGGCGCTCGGGCACTTGCGCTTGGGCGCTCGGGCACTTGCGCTTGGGCGCTCGGGCACTTGCGCTTGGGCGCTCGGGCACTTGCGCTTGGGCCCTCGGGCACTTGCGCTTGGGCGCTCGGGCACTATGCTCGGGCGCTCGAGCACTTTCCCTCGGACGCTCGGGTACTTTCGCTCAGGTGCTCGGGCACTGCGCTCGGGCGCTCGGGCACCTGCGCTTGCGCGCTCGGGCACTTGCGCTCTGGCGCTCGGGCACTGCGCTCGGGCGCTGGGGCACTTGCGCTCGGGCGGTCGAGCACTTGCGCTCGGGCGTTCTGTCACTGCGCTCGGGCGCTCGGTTACTTGTGCTCGGGGGCTCGGGCACTACGCTTGGGCGCTCGAGCACTTGCGCTCTGGCACTCGGGCACTTGCGCTCGGGCATTCGGCCACTACGCTCGGGCGCTCGGGCGCTTGGGCACTTGTGCTCGGGCTCTCGGGCACCGCGCTCGGGTTCTCGGGCACTTGCGCTCGGGCGCTTAGGCACTTGCGCTCGGGTGCTCGAGCACCATGTCCGAGCATCCGTGTTCGAGGACACCATGTCTGAGCATCGTACCCGAGATCGATGTCCAAGGGCACGATGTCCGAGCACCATGTGCATTGACACCGTGTCTAAGGACCATGTCCAAAGTCACCATGTCCCAGGACACTATGACCGGGCACCATGTCAAAGCACTATGTCCAAGGACACCATGTTCGAGCACTTAGTCCAAGGACACCATGTCCGAGCGCCATGTCCGAGCATCATGTCCACGGACACCATGTTTGAGCACCATTCCCAAGGACACCATGTCAAAAGACACCATGTCCCAGGTATGGCGCCTGGGAGGTAGATCATACATAATTGCGTCTGGGAGGCAGATCATACCAAATGGCGCTGGGCGCTGAGTCTAGGCGCTTGAGCACTGCACTCGGGCGCCCGAGCACTGCGCACGGACGCCCGGGCACTGTGCTTGGGTGCCCGGGAACTGCGTTCTGGCGCCCGGGCACCTGCCCTGGGTGCTCGGTCACTTGCGCTCGGGGGATCGGGCACTACAGTCGGGCGCTCAGGCACTTACTTTGGTGCACTCGGGCACGGTGCTCGGGCAATGGCGCTCGGGCGCTCGGGCACTTCGCTCGGGCGCTCGGGCACTTCGCTTGGGCGCTCGAGCACTTCGCTCGGGCGCTCGAGCATTTTGCTCGAGCGCTCGGGCAATTGCGCTTGGGCGCTCGGGCACTGCGCTTGGGCGCTCGGGCACTTGCCCTCAGACACTCGGGCACTTACGCTCGGGTGCTCGGGCACTACACTCGGGCACTCGGGCGCTGCGCTTGGGCGCTCGGGCGCTCGGGCACTTGCGCTTGGGCGCTCGGGCACTTGCGCTCGGGCACGGCGCTTGGGCGCTCGGGCACTGGCGCTCTGGCACTCGATCACTACGCTCGGGTGCTCGGGCGCTCGGGCACTTGCCCTCAGGAGTTCGGGCACTTGTGCTCGGGTGCTCGGGCACTGCGCTCGCTCGCTCGAACACTTGCGCTCGGGCGCTCGGGCACTGCGCTCGGGCGCTGCGGCACTTGCGCTCGGGCGCTCGGGCACTTGCGCTCGGGTGCTCGGGCCCTACGCTCTGGCGCTCAGTCACTTTTGCTCGGGGGCTCCAGCACTGCACTCGGGTACTAGCGCTCAGGCGCTCGGGCACTTGTGCTCGGGCATTCCGGCACTACGCTCGGGCGCTCGGGCACTTGGGCACTTGGGCACTTGTGCTCGGGCTCTCGGGCACTGCGCTCGGGTGCTCGGGCACTTGCGCTCGGGCGCCAATGCACTGCGCTCGGGCGCTTAGGCACTTGCGCTCGGGTGCTCGAGCACCATGTCCGAGCATCCGTGTTCGAGGACACCATGTCTGAGCATCGTACCCGAGATCGATGTCCAAGGGCACGATGTCCGAGCACCATGTGCACTGACACCGTGTCTAAGGACCATGTCCAAAGTCACCATGTCCCAGGACACTATGACCGGGCACCATGTCAAAGCACTATGTCCAAGGACACCATGTCCGAGCGCCATGTCCGAGCATCTTGTCCACGGACACCATGTCTGAGCACCATGCCCAAGGACACCATGTCAAAAGACACCATGTCCCAGGTATGGAGCCTGGGAGGCAGATCATACATAATTGCGCCTGGGAGGGAGATCATACAAAATGGCGCTGGGCGCTTAGTCTAGGCGCTTGAGCACTGCACTCGGGCGCCCGAGCACTACGCACGGGCGCCTGGGCACTGTGCTTGGGCGCCCGGAAACTGCGTTCTGGCGCACGGGCACCTGCCCCGGGTGCTCGGTCACTTGCGCTCGGGGGATCGGGCACTGCAGTCGGGCGCTCAGGCACTTACTTTGGTGCACTCGGGCACGACGCTCGGGCAATGGCGCTCGGGCGCTCGGGCACTTCGCTCGGGCGCTCGGGCACTTCGCTCGGGCGCTCGAGCATTTTGCTCGGGTGCTCGGGCAATTGCGCTTGGGCGCTCGGGCACTGTGCTTGGGCGCTCGGGCACTCGCTCTCAGACACTCGGGCACTTACGCTCGCGTGCTCGGGCACTACGCTCGGGCGCTCGGGCACTTGCGCTTGGGCGCTCGGGCACTTGCGCTCGGGCACGGCGCTCGGGCGCTCGGGCACTGGCGCTCTGGCACTCGGGCACTACGCTCGGGCGTTCGGGCGCTTGGGCACTTGCCCTCAGGCGCTCGGGCACTTGAGCTCGGGCGCTCTGGCACTTTGCTCGCGCGCTTGGGCACTTGTGCTCGGGTGCTCGGGCACTGCGCTCGCTCGCTCGAACACTTGCGCTCGGGCGCTCGGGCACTGCGCTCGGGCGCTGGGGCACTTGCGCTCGGGCGCTCGGGCACTTGCGCTCGGGTGCTCGGGCACTACGATCGGGCGCTCAGTCACTTGTGCTCGGGGGCTCCAGCACTGCGCTCGGGCACTTGCGCTCGGGCGCTCGGGCACTTGTGCTCGGGCATTCGAGCACTATGCTCGGGCGCTCGGGCACTTGCGCTCGGGCGCTCAGGCCCTGCTCTCGGGGTGCTCGAGCACTTGTTCTCGGGCGCTCGGGCGCCCGGGCACTTGCGCTCGGGCGCCGGTGCACTGCGCTCAGGCGCTCAGGCAGTTGTGCTCGGGTGCTCGAGCACCATGTCCGAGTATCCGTGTCCGAGGACACCATGTCTGAGCATCGTACCCGAGATCGATGTCCAAGGACACGACGTCCGAGCACCATGTCCAAGGACACCGTGTCAGAGCACCATGTTCGAGGAAATCTTGTCTGAGCGCCATGTCCGAAGACACCGTGTTCGAGAAACATGTCCAAGGACACTATGTCTGAGGACCATGTCCAAAGGCACCATGTCCCAGGACACCATAACCGGGCACCATGTCCAAGCACTATGTCCAAGGACACCATGTCCAAGGACACAATGTCCTAGGACACCATTTCCATGGACGCCATGTACAAGGACACCATGTCCAAGAACACCATGTCCAAGGACACCATGTCCAAGTAAACCATGTCCGAGCACCATGTCGAAGGACACTATAGGCGCTCGGGCCCTGCACTCAGGGCGCTCGGGCACCTGTGCTCGGGCGCTCGGGCACTGCGCTCGGGTGCTCGAGCATCATGTCCGAGCATCCGTGTCCGAGGACACCATGTCTGAGCATCGTACCCGAGATCGATGTCCAAGGACACGACGTCCGAGCACCATGTCCAAGGACACCGTGTCAGAGCACCATGTTCGAGGAAATCTTGTCCGAGCGCCATGTCCGAAGACACCGTGTTCGAGAAACATGTCCAAGGACACTATGTCTGAGGACCATGTCCAAAGTCACCATGTCCCAGGACACCATGAATGGGCACCATGTCCAAGCACTATGTCCAAGGACACCATGTCCTAGGACACCATGTCCTAGGACACCATGTCCTAGGACACCATGTCCTAGGACACCATGTCCTAGGACACCATGTCCTAGGACACCATGTCCTAGGACACCATTTCCAAGGACGCCATGTCCAAGGACACCATGTTCAAGAACACCATGTCCAAGGACACCATGTCCAAGGAAACCATGTCCGAGCACCATGTCGAAGGACACTATGTCCAAGGACACCTTGTCCGAGCACCATCTCCGATCACCATCTCCAAGGACACCATGTCCAAGGACACAATGTCCAAAGACACCATGTCCCAGGACTCCATTACCGGGCCCCATGTCCGAGCACCATGTCCAAGGACACCATGTCCAAGGACACCTTGTCCGAGCACCTTGTCCAAACACCATGTCCAAGGACACCATATCCGAGTACCTTGTCCCAGGACACCATGTCCAGGGACACCATGTCCGAGCACCACGTCGAAGGACACCATGTCCGAGCACCATGTCCAAGGACACCTTGTCCGAGCACCATGTCTAAGGACACCATGTCAATGGACACCATGACCGAGCACCATGTCTAAGGACCATGTCCAAGGACACCA
>OY998265.1:11102500-11155000 GCA_963922045.1 Persicaria maculosa
GATGAATGTTAGTGGCAAGCCTCCCTTGGCGCTAGGACATCATGACAAAACCAAGGAGATGGTGGTGGCACTTCAAACTAGCAGGAGAGCTTCCAAGAGGTTCAAAGATAGGAAGGGGGAGAAGGAGGGGTCCTCATCTTCCCCATGAATGTGATAGCTTGGAATGTCCAGGGGTTATCCTTTCCCCAGAAACAAAAAGGAGTTAAGGAGATGGTTGCTAGGCACGACGCCTATATGTGTGGGCTTTTTGAAACTAAGTTGGGCATTGACTATTATGTCCAGGCGCTTGCTCAAAGGATAGGTGAAGGATGGAAAGCCACCTCAAACTTCCACCTTCACCCTTGTTCTAGAATCATGGTCCTTTGGAATCCTCAGTTGGTCACCATTTCTGTGGAAGCAATGACCCCTCAATTTGTTGCTTGTAAAGTGGAGGCCTTGACTACTAAGGAGGTCTATGGTGTGTGCTTTGTGTATGGCCTTCATAGTGTGGCCTGTAGGAGAGTTATATGGGAGGAGCTCTAGGAGATTTTTGAAAGCCAAGAGATGCCTAGGGTTATCCTTGGGGACTTCAACAATGTCATGAGGGAAGATGAAAGAATTAATGGTGCCCTTGTCTCCAAGTATGAGATAGGACATATGGTTGAAGGATGTCACCATCTTGGCCTTGAGGATGTGTATTCTGACTCGGGGCATGGTTTTACTTGGCGCAAAGGGGTGGTTTGGAGCAAAATTGATAGGGTCATGGCCAAATCTATTGGCTTGCTAGGGTCAGGGAGTGCACACTAGTACAAAAAAGGTTTTAGACAACGCCTTATAGACAACGGTTTCTAAAATAATGTTGTCTATATAGACAAAAATTAGAGTTTTTGGGACGCACAACGGTTATTAGCTATAACCGTTGTCTTTGTAATTGTAAAGACAATGGATATATAAAGAACAGTTGTCATATATATAGAAGACATATCAAAGAATACGGTTGACGGAACCGTTGTCTATGCCCAGTTAAAACTGTTGTCTTTGTAATTGCAAAGACAACGAATATATAAAGAATCATTGTCATAGATATAGAGGACATCTCAAAGAATACGATTGACAGAACCGTTGTCTATGCCTAATTAAAACCGTTGTCTATGCCCAATTGAACCATTGTCATAGATATATAGGAAATCACAAAGAATACGATTTATAGAACCGTTGTCTATGCCCAATTGAAACCATTGTCTTTATAATTACAAAGATAATGAATATATATAAAGAACCGTTGTCATAGATATAGAGGACATCTCAAATAATACGATTGAAAAAATTATTGTCTATGCCCAATTGGAACCGTTATTTTTTTAATTACAAAGACAACGGATATATAAAGAACCATTGTCATATATATAGAGGGCATCTCAAATAATATGATTAACATAACCGTTGTCTATGCCCAATTGAAACTGTTGTCTTTGTAATTAACGAATATGTAAAGAACCCTTGTCATAGACATAAAAGACATCTCAAATCATACGAGTGGAAGAACTGTTGTCTATGCCCAATTGGAACCGTTGTTTTTGTAATTACAAAGACAACGTATATATAAAGAACCATTGTCATATATCTAGAGGACATCTCAAATAATACGATTAACATAAGTTACATAATCGTTGTATATACCCAATTAACACCGTTGTCTTTGTAATTATTAAAACAACGAATATATAAGAACCGTTGTAGACTAGTGGTAAGACCCGTATAGAATAGTCAATAACCTCGAAACTTCAGTGTTATAAAAAAATATGTATCCTTTGTTATAATTAAAACTAAAATGAATATGGATTTAAAGGATTTAATATATATATATATATATATATATATATATATATATATATATATATATGGAAACCAAAATGATTAAAACCAAAATGAATTTGAATATGGATTTCAAAAGATTTAATATATTTGTAATAATTAATACCGAAATGACTTTGAATCAGTAAAGCCGCATGGCTCACTTGGCACTTTGGAAAGGAAGAAAAATAAGACAAGCCCATGAGTCATGTGCTCGATCCCCATCAAACCCAGTTTTTTTTTTAACCTGTACACGCTTAACTATTACTATATAGCAGGGTTTTTTTCACAAACCTAGCCGACACAGTTCACATGTCGCAAGGGCGATTGACGAAGCCCAGGAGAAGGCCCCGCACCACACCTCGCTCCGATGATGTTGCCTCCTCTCCGGCGTGGCAGCGACGATGACCTCTGGCGGCTGCTACTGGCTCCTCAGTCCTCCTCTCCGCTGGTTGCTGCAGCCTTGAAGGCCATAAGGGCGATTGGCAAAACCGAAGAGAAGGCCCCGGACCCGTACCATACCCCGCTCCGACGCTAGGGGCTCCTCTCCGGCATGGCGGCAACAGCGACCCTTGGCGGCTGTTGCTGGCTCCTTAGTCCTCCTCTCCGTTAGCCGCTGTAGCTGGGAGTGAATTCTCAATTGTTCTTCCTAAATCTGAATTCCTTTTTCAATTGAAAAGGTTAGTTTTTTTAACGTTATATCTTATAGTTTGTCAATTTATGCCCTAAATTTTGATTTGCAATTCAATTTATATGTAGGTTATCAGAATTCGTTTAGGGTTTTGATCTTGGAAACTAATTTTGTGAAATTTAGGGTTTGTGCTTTTGAGAATCAGTGAAATTTTGATTAGAATTTATGATTTTTAGATTTTGAGAATCAATTTTATAAAATTTTGATTAGAGCTACTCTTGTTGATTGCTTTGACCTTCAATTGTAGCGAAGTAAGTGATTCCTAATTATAGTTGTTTTCAGTTATGAATAGCGCCTACTTGTAGTGTTATCTGTTGTTTAAATGCTTCCTGCAACAATTGTGATGCCTTGTACTGTTAACATCAGGAAATTTTCTACAAGGACTACACTTGATAGATTCTTGAAAATTTATTGTAAATCTGGGGAAATCAACATCACTGATGGCATCTAAAAGACTAAAACTCACAAAAGTCCATTAAGGTTGTTGATAAGCTGTAAAGTGCTCATTTGTCTTTGTTATTTGAGTACTGAGTAGATGTAGTGGTTCTCTCTATTAGTTTTTTTTCCTCAAATTTTTTGACTCCTTGTATTGAAATCTGGATATAAACATAATTTGGAACTCATCGGGGTTTTTTTCTTCACCTTTTCTTACTCCTTTTGTTGAAATCCGAGTCTTTGAACATGAATTAGGAGACATCGGGTTTTTTTAAAACTTATTTACATGTTTTGATTACTATTCCTAACTGCCTAGGTTTAGTTCATTATATGAATGAATTTTCTGATTAAATATTGCCCCCAATTGTCATTGTGTTAAGCATTTTGGGATCTAGCTAATTAGCTATATTTGAATGAACTTGTTGTCATGTTTTAATGAATTGTTTTCATATGTGAGTGTTAATAGCTTGTAATTTTTTGTTGTAGCCACTCTATGTGGTAATGGCTCGTGTAGTTAATGTCCTTAGTCTACAACGACCAAGAGTGTTGCCTTTAACTTATGTTTTGTTAGGTCCTAAATTTCTAGAAGACGTTTTTCTCAATTTAACTTTTCTATATTAGCTTATCTGTTCTTTTATATGTCTTATAGCTTTCCATTTTAATGTCAAAAAATAATGTAAATTTGTATTTTTCATCCAACCATTAGCAACTCAAAAGTATAGCATGACATAAGCTAAAAGGGAATAGATGGAATAAGTCCAGTTGAGAAAATTGAGGCTTCTTTAGATAACATAGTCTATGCATGGTTATGAATGAAAAAATTTGGTTTTCTTTAGGTAAAAATTATAGTTCCTAAATACGAGTAATTGATTGAAGAGTAATTTGTTAGTTTTATAACATTAAGCTAGGAATAATTCCACAATCAAACCCTTTTTTAATTTCACTTTACTCTTTAATTTTTATTATAAATCACACATTCCACATTTTGGCTTATGAAATGTCAATTGTTTCCTAATAGTTTTCACTGGATTTGTTGTTTTTGGTTTAATTACAAGTTAGATTTCATCTCCTAACATGTCTTCTTTTCTCCTAGAAATGCAATAAGATGCGTGAATGAGGACTTGGCATCATTTGTTGGAACAGTCGTAACAAGAGATGTGCTTTCCATATTCAAGTTGTCTCTTGAAGGGAGTTGCGGAGCCAAGCTTGCACAATCCGATGCTTTGAGTTTCATTATCCAAATCCTGGATACCCAGTATAAAGACTTCCATGAAGCAGCCATAGTATAATGTACATATATACATATTTGAGTGATTTTATTCATCTATTCATGTATCGAACCTCAAATGAAGAATGCCAATGTTTAAATTTTACTTACACAACAGTTAAAAGGTACATAGACAACGATTAAAGTGTACCTAAACAACGATTAAAGGGTACATAGACAACAATGAGATTGTGTATAGACAATGGTTCAATTGTATTTAGACAACGTCTAAAATGGAATTTAGACAACGGTCATATTGTACATACACAATGGTTATGGTGTACCTAGACAACAATGAGATTGTATATAGACAACGGTTCAATTGTATTTAGACAACGGTTAAAACATAATTTAGACAACGGGGATAAAGGCCATAAACAACGGTTATATGACACATAAACAACGATCATATGACACATAAACAATGGTTATATTACACATAAACAACGGTCATAACCGTTCATTATTGATTTTTCCAAATTTTGGAGTCGCATGGACAACGGTTATGGAGCATCTTTGACAACGGTTATAACCGTTGTCTTGAAGAACCGTTGTCATAGATCCAACCGTTGTTTTACCTAAAAACGCACTGACATAGACAACAGTGCAATAACCGTTGTCTATGTTGATAAATAACCGTTGTCTAAAACATTTTTTGTACTAGTGGCAAGGCCTTGTTCTTGGAGAAATGGGACCTTTCAGATCACTTGTGCGCAGTGGTAAGCCTAGTGGATGATAGAAGAAGGGAGGGGCCTAGGCCTTTCCAATTCCTCAATATGTGGGCGTCTCACCCTCTTTTCCAAGACATGGTGACCAGACGATGGGCGCATAGAATTGAGGGGACTCAACAGTTTCGGCTTTGTGGCCTCCTGAAAAGCTTGAAGGCTCCCTTGAGAGCCTTGAATGAGGCCCACTTCAGCCACATTACCTCTACAGCCAAAAGAGCTCATGATGCCTACTCTGAAGTGTTACACATGCTTAGGGACAATAGAATTCCGAGGATCTCCTGGCGCAGGCACAAGAGGCTAAGAAGAGGACCATTTGGCTTGCTAAGGCTGAGTTTAACTTTGTTGCTCAACAAGCCAAGGCTAAGTATGTGCTCAATGCAGACAGGTGTACTAGCTATTTCCATGGCATTATGAAGAGGAATGCCCGGAGGGCCTTATTGCCTAGTGTCTTGAATCAGGATGGGAGGCCTACCTTGTCGCTGCAAGAAGTGGGAGATGCTTTTGTCGGGCACTTCTCCGATTTGTTGGGCACTTCTTCAAGCATTGTCCTACCCACTGAAAATGCCTTCATCCAAGGAGTTACGTTCACTGAGGCCCAACAGGAGAGCTTGGATGCCCAGGTGAGTGACCAGGAGATAAAGGAGGCGCTCTGATCAATTGGGGATGACAAAGCGCCTAGAAACCGATGGGTTCACCACCAAATTCTTCAAGGATACTTAGAGAATGACGGGGCCTCTAGTTTGTGGAGCTGTGAAGGAGTTCTTCAGAAATGGGCGCCTCCTAAGGCAATTGAATCACACGGTGATCTCCCTCATCCCCAAGGTGGACCAACCTCAAAGGATGGACCAATACATGCCTATCTCTTGTTGCAACGTGGTGTACAAGGTCATCTCTAAGGTTATGACTAGGCGCCTTGTTGAATGCCTTCCCCAAGTCATTGATCAGGCACAAGGTGGCTTTGTGAAAGGAAGATTGATGCAGGAGAACATCTTCCTTGTCCATGAGCTCCTTGGGGCTTACAATGTCAAGAGAGATGTGAAGAGATGCTTCCTCAACGTGGACCTTGCCAAGGCCTATGACACTGTCTCATGGGACTTCTTGCGTCTAGCCATGAAGTGCCTAGGTGTGCCTCCTAACTTCTTGCGATGGGTCATGGAATGTTTGACTTCTACTTCTTTTTCTGTGAAGGTTAATAGGTGCCTCCACGGGTACTTTGAAGGAAAGAGGGGCTTGAGTCAAGGGGACCCCCTCTCACCATTGCTCTTTGTCATGGTCATGGAAATGCTCAGCAAGCACATCCGGAAAGCTACCTTGAGTCCGGCCTTTGAGTTTCACAAGGGATGTGCGGAGCTTAGAATCTCCCATTTGGCTTTTGCTGATGATGTTGTTCTCTTCTGCAAGGGCACTATGGCCTCAGTGAAGATCCTATTGAAATGCCTGGAGCGCTTCCAACTTATGTCTGGGTTGAGGGTTAATGGTGCCAAGTCATCCGTGTTCTTAGCCTCGGTGCGCGAGAGTGAGGCCAGGCCATCAGTGCTGAGACTGGGTTCAAGCAAGGGGTGTTTCCTTTCAGATATTTGGGTGTCCCTATCACCCCTGAGAACCTTAGAGTTGTTGACTATGAGCCCCTTTTAGCGAAGATACGTGGGGGCCTGGACCGGTAGGCCAAGAGAACCCTTTCCTTTGCTGGGCGCAAAGAGCTCCTAGCGTCGGTCATCAAGGGCATTGAAGGCTTTTGGTTAGGCGGTCTTCCCATCCCCGTGAGCATTCAAGACAAGATAGTGAAGATGAGCCGTACCTTCCTATGGCACTCCCCTAGAGTGGCTTGGGACAAGGTTTGCCTACCCAAGAAGGAGGGTTGCCTGGGCCTCGTGAACCTTGGTGCCTGGAACCATGTTTTTATGGCCAAGTACTATTGGCACATCCAAGAGGAAAGGGATAGCCTTTGGGTCAAATGGGTACATCTCAAGCACTTACAAGTTGCTGCACCTAGGGACTGATGCCTGGGAGAAGAGACTCGGGCCTGATCAAGGCCATGTTGGCCGCTCATGACAGAGTGGTGACTATAGGAGAGGGCCTCTATGAGGTTGGGTCAGTGGTGACACTTTCAAGGTGGCTAAGGCCTATGATTTCTTGAGACCTAGGAGCACCAAAGTGAGATGGGCACGGACTGTGTGGGTAAAAGATGGTGTGCCCAAGCACTCCCTCATCACCTGGCTAGCTAGGCGCCGACACCTTCCCACGAATGATCGGTTGCTCTTCCTTAATGAAGACCTCGTCTGCCATTTTTATGAAGATTCCCTTGAGTCCCATGAGCATTTTTTCTTTGAATGCCCCTTTTCCATGGAGGTTTGGACCAAGGTTAGTGCCCGCTTCAACATTTCTTCGAGCTTGGTCACTCTTCCCATGGCGCTTGGAGCTCTCACCAAAGCAGCTAAGAGCAGGCGCCCGAAAGACAAGGCCAAGGTCTTTGCTCTCCTTGGGACAACCTAGTTCATCTGGAAAGCTAGGAATGCTTGGACCTTCGATGACAACCCCATCCCTTGTGATGTTCTTGTTAGGTTGATATGTACACAGGTTTTTAGGTTTTTCAAAACCTGTTTAGTGCATTCCCTCTTGATGATGTAGCCAATTTATAAGGCACCCTCGGTCCTTTATGCTTTTGTTAGTTACTTGACTTAGTAGCTTCGTAGAATGTCTGTTTTAGGATATGAACCAACAGGTTGCTCTTGGTTAGTATCTTCCTATATCTATATATAATTTACCTTCTTCAAAAAAAGAAAGAGCTCTCAGTAAGTAGTAACACTCTCTTCTATCTCCTCCCTTAGGCAATTTCCTTCCCCACTTGAATCTCCGGTGTTTCCTTAGGAAATCCTCTCGATTTCCCTTGAGAATCAAGTAGTTGGCATCCTCACGAGCCACTCTTTGTTAGAACGTTGAGATTCTTGAAGAAAATCACCATTTTGTTGCCTTCCTCCTTTTTATTTCCCATCATTTACCATTTTTCGGTTTCATTTTTTTTTTCACGAGGAATCCTCTTCAGTCAAGGTGGTCCCTTGTGTCCCTTGGTTCTAGTTGTGCACAGTGGAGGTGATTTAGTTGTGGGTTCTAACCATAGGGTTGAAGGCCATGGCTAAAAAACCAATGATGGCTCCTTTGGAAGGGGGTCAAAGGTTGATGGGCATGGAAACACTCAAAGTGTGAAGAGCTACAAGAATAATGAAGAAGGCTTGAGGAAAGTTAAAGGAAGCCAAGCTCCAGCCATCGTTGGACCTAGTGTTGCGCCTAGCACCCATACGAGCACCAAGAAGGTCAAGCTTATGACAAAGGGCTCCGAGGAGGCCCCGTCGTTTTCCTTCGGGCATCCAAGCCCCAAATGCACCAAAAGTTCTATTCTTGAAGAGTTGGAGAAGAAAAAAGGCCCTAGCTTGACCACCAAGCAAAGGCCCGAAGTGGAACAAGGATTGGTGGCGCCGCCTGGTATGGCACCTGGCGTTGCGCCGGAACCCAGCGTCGTCCCTACGCCTGGCGACCTCCCTACGCCTAGCACACAACTGGTGCCCGTGGCACACACGATTGTGCCTGACCCTGTCCTGACCCCCATGCATGCGCCAGAGAACGTGCCTTGTCCTGTTGTCCTTTTGGCGCCTCCGGAAGCGCCACTTGTCCCTGCGCCTGGCGACAACATTTTGATGCCTAGCGATGGAAGCCCGGGGACCAATCCAAGCGCTAGCCAACCTGCCCTGGTCCCCCAAGTCACTAACGGTCCTAGCGACGGCACCCGGGCACCCAGCGATAGGCCCACACGATCTGAAAAAAGTAAAGGGAAGCAAGCTTTGGTCCAGCTCGATGATGACAATGCCTTCCCCAAACTTTAAGGCTCCAAGCCACCTCCTTTGGGGGTCCCTGGTGGTTCCAAGTGGTAGACGCCCCCAAGTGCCTAGACAGGTCGTGCTCCTAGGGTGCTCATAAACACTGGTGTTGGAGGAAAGCTAGAGTACATGGCGCCCACCTCTAGCCATGTGACCATCAAATGCTCCGAGGCTATCCCTAGGCACTAGGTATGGGGTTAGTCCTTACTTGGTCAATTTGTTGGTTTTTTTCCAGGTTTTAAAGCCATCCAAGAGATGATGAGGCAATGGGGGGTCAAGGCTCGATAAAGAGAAGAAGCTGGGTGGATTATCTTCTCTTTTGAATCTAAAGAGGCCATGAGCAATGTCTTGAGGGGAGGGCCTTACTTCATGTTTGGTAAGCCCCTTATCCTTAAGCCCATCCCTAAGAAGTTTGCCTTCAATAGGAAGGATATATCCACCATTCCCCTATGGATTAGGATGTTTGGCCTCCCAACTGAATATTGGCGCCCGGAGATCCTTGGCCGCATAGCTTCTCACTGTGGCAAACCCCTCTTGATGGACAAGATCACGGAGGAACGGAAGAGGGCCTCCTATGCTAGAGTTCTTGTGGAGGTGAATTTTGCTAAAGACTTGTGTAAGGAGCTTGTGCTCAAATTTGATGATGGGTAGAACCTGGTTGCAAATTTTTGTATGAGAATGAGCCCCTCTATTGCAAGCTATGTTGCTCCTTTGGGCATGATCATGGTGAGTGCTCATTCAAAGACAAGCTCCAGGGTGTTTGCACTAGGGCTAGGCCACCTAGAAGGGAAGCTACTCAAGGAAGACAGGATGCTACTGGGGGCTCCAAGAAGGGCCCTAAAACTTCCACCATGGGAGCCATTTCCTCCAACAACGAGGGTCCCAAGGGCCAAGGCACCTCTTCGGGGGGGTTTCAGTGAGAGTGGGAATCATTTCCATGCCCTTCAAATGGAAACAAAGAGCTTAGGAGAGGGTGAGAACCTACCTCCTATCTCCAAGGAGATGAGTGAAACACATGTCCAGGCTAAGGCCAAAGGGAAAGGGGGGAGTGAAACACAGTGAGCCTCCAGAAATTTTGAGTGCTAAAGAGGTTCCTAGGACCCAACAAGACCTGTCGTCGGAGGAGGAAGGCTCTAGTGATGAGGAGGAGGGTGAATGCTCGGGCAACTCAACCGAGAGTGGAGACAGTGCATCTTCTTCTGAGGAGGAAATTCCTGAAGGCTATGTGGAGGACTGGAAGAGTGAAGAGGATGAGGAAGAACCCCAATTTATGGAAGTAAAGCCTAGAAGGAGGAAGGTGTCCAGGATGCCCAAGGTGCCCGAGGAAAAGAGCCAAGTGCCTGATCAAAGGCAGGAGGCGCCCAAGGGTGCCTATCGGCTAAATATGGCGCCTAGTGTGGGAGGCTCGAGCATGAAGACTTCCACTCGGGCCCAGGGGGGTCAAGTGGTCCTAGTGAGGACCCATGTGTGGAGAGCAAAGTGCCCAGACAAATGCATGCAACTCCCATTGAATGCCCTATGAAGGTCAATGGCAAGCCTCCCTTGGCGCCAGGACACCATGACAAAACCAAGGAGATGGTGGTGACACTTCAAACTAGCAGGAGAGCTTCCAAGAGATTCAAAGATAAGAAGAGGGAGAAGGAGGGTTCCTCATGTTCCCCATGACTGTGATAGCTTGGAATGTCCAGGGGTTATCCTTGCCTTGGAAACAAAAAAAGGAGTTAAAGAGATGGTAGCTAGGCATGGCACGTGTTTGTGTGGGCTTTTTGAAACTAAGTTGGGCATTGACTATGATGTCCAGTCTCTTACTCAAAGGATAGGTGTGGGATGGAAAGCCACCTCAAACTTCCATCTACACCCTCGTTCTAGAATTCTAGTCCTTTGGAATCCTCAGTTGGTCACCATTTTTGTGGAAGCAATGACCCCTCAATTTGTTGCTTGCAAAGTGGAGGCCTTGACCACTAAGGAAGTGTATGGTGTGTGCTTTGTGTATGGCCTTCATAGTGTGGCCCGTAGGAGAGTTATTTGGGAAGAGCTCTAGGAAATCTTTGATAACCAGGAGATGCCTAGGCTTGTCCTTGGGGATTTTAACAATGTTATGAGGGAAGATGAAAGAATCAATGGCGCCCATGTCTCCATGTATGAGATATGTCACATGGTAGAGGGCTGTCACAAACTTGGCCTTGAGGATGTCTACTCTAACCCTAGGCATGGTTTCACCTTGCGCAAAGGGGTAATTTGGAGCAAAATTGATAGGGTCATGGCCAACACCATTTGGCTTGCTAGGGCCAGAGAGTGCAAGGCCATGTTTTTGGAGAAGTGGGACCTTTTTGATCACTTATGTGCCGTGGTCAACATAGTTGAGGACAGAAGAAGAGAAGGGCACAGGCCTTTCCAATTCCTCAACATGTGGACTTCTCACCCTCTTTTCCAGGACATGGTGTCTAGGCGCTGGGCACACAGGACCCGTGGGACTCAACAGTTTCGTCTTTGTAGACTTCTAAAAAGCTTGAAGGCTCCCTTGAGGGCTTTAAACGAGGCTCACTTCAGTCACATTACCTCTAGAGCCAAGAGAGCTCATGATGCCTACTCTGAGGTAGGCGTGGCCACTGGTCTGACCCGGCGGGTCGACGGGTTCGACCCGCCGGGTCAAGGGTTGGGGAGGGTGACCCGAACCCCAACCCGAAAATTCCACGGGTTGGCGGGTTCGGGTCACCCGGCGGGTCAGCGGGTCGAAGGGTCGACCCGGCGGGTACCCGGCGGGTTGACCCGACGAATATGGCCCGGGTTGGACGGGTTTGCACTTGTTCGGAGTTTACGGAATTGTCGAGAACAGGTATTGGACGCATATATGTTTGAAAAATATCCTTTCGTGTTTGCCATTTAGGTACAAATTACAATATTACAACTTATAATTCTCAAGACTACAACTTCAACTATAAGTATACAAGACTACAATTCGTAACAATTTTACAATTTGTGTATGAATGAGTGTGGGGAAAAAAAAGGGAAGAAGGGCTTGAATCGGTTTCCCGATTGCCTACGTATCCTCCCGGGGCTGAGGAATCAAAGCCCACGTAGTTCTTTTACCTGTGTATGTCTGAACCCCGGCCCGGTTACCTATTCTTCTAGTCTTGTTGATCGTCGGACCCTCCACCTCCTGAGCCATCTGTGACCGCGCCGTCAATGGAGCTCCCAACGGACTCCGTATCCACTCCGTCGTCATCCTCGGAATCAGTCCCCAAGCTGTTCTTCTGCATCCGCATATCCGCCTTCTTCCAATCTGTAAGGCAAACTTGGGCTTCGAGGTTCTCGGGAAGCAACCTTGATCTCTTCTCCGATAGAATCTGACCTCCGCGACTGAAAAGCTGATCGACGGCAACGGTGGAGCAAGGGGCCCCAAGTATTTGTCGGGCGATTACCTGCAACGTCGGGAATCGTTGTCTTTCGGGGCGGCTCCACCATTCTAGGACATCAAAATCTTCTTCCTCATCGCTGTGAAAATCAAAGTTAGTGGACAAATATTCGTCGAGCTCCGAGTGGGGGCTCGACGAAGATCTCGACCTCTTTGACCCAAAGATATCTCGGGCAAGTGCCTTAGTTCTAGCGGTGATGCTTGTTCGTGACCCGCTTGAACTGGAAGGCACGGGAGGACGACCGGAGGAGGGCGCTCTATCGCCCGTCGAATATTGAGTATATAATTCTTCTAATAATCCTCTAACTCTAGCAACTATAATTGGAACATTGCAATCGGGATCTTCCTCAATATCCAAAGTCGGAAAATAGTTTTCTAAAAACTTTTGAACCCCGTTTAATTTATATCTAGGGTCGAAACAACATGCTACGAGGAAAATGTCGGGTATAACCTTATAATATGCCAACCATTTTCGCCGCATCTCCAAAACAGCGATTTTGATGGAAGGCACGTTAATCCCGTCTTGAAGGGCTATTGCTACGTTCATTGCAATAAAACAGAAAAGGTTTGATGTAGGCATGTAAACGTGGCTGAAAGTTCGAGTTGCGTCATAAAAAACTTTGAAAACCTCCACAACATCTCGGGCCTGAGTCCAAACCTCCGCAAAGATGTTTGACCCTTCAATGTTTTGTGTTGCAAAACCGGAAAGAAGTTCCTTATAAGCGATGGAATCGTAAATCATTTTGTAAGTCGAGTTCCACCGAGTGCAAACGTCCTTGGGGAACTGCTTTGGGCGCGTTTGGTGAGAGCGACAATAAGTGCTCCAACTTTTGCGAAGCTGTTTGCTTCGCCAAAGTGCCCGCAAAACAAATCGAATTGGTTCAACAACAGATTGTAAATATGTTAAACCATCTTGGACACATAAGTTTAAAATATGAGGGGCGCAACGGATGTGGAAAAACTTACCGCCTATCCCGGGCTGACAAAATTGGATTAATTCCGGAATAGATGCGATGTTGGCAGAAGCGTTGTCAAAACCGATAC
This sequence comes from Persicaria maculosa, assembly GCA_963922045.1. Taxonomy (NCBI): domain Eukaryota; kingdom Viridiplantae; phylum Streptophyta; class Magnoliopsida; order Caryophyllales; family Polygonaceae; genus Persicaria; species Persicaria maculosa. Next base: position 11,115,786 of record OY998265.1, read on the forward strand.
TGAAAACTCTTTTAGTCAATCTATATTCTTGTAAAACGGTTAAAAGGACACATGCTATGTTTCGTGCCGTGTGTGCGTCGTCGAAAACTCGAAAAGCTAAAACACGTTTGTGCAATCAAAAACGTTGATCAACCCAATGACAAGTAACACCCATGTATGAGTGATGTTGCCAATGGTCGGTCCAAACGTCACTACAAATCGAAACTTCTAAATCATGGTTTTTTTGAAAATATTCGATTAATTCATTTTTACGGGCGGTATACCGTCTAAGTACTTTCCTCTTAACCGTGTTTCGACTAATACCTTGCCATGCAGGTTGAACATTTTGTGTAATAAAATCATTGAAACATAAACGTTGTGAAAAACTATAAGCTAAACCCTCGGCAGCTATCATTTCCGCATAGTTATCATGACAACTACGATAATCATAAGACCATAAACCAGCGGGTTGAGAGGAAGAAGATGCGTACCTGGTTAGTTGAGTTTGTCCCTTGGCGAGGCCGAGCTTTTCGGGATGCTTCGACCGGATATGGCGACCGTAGTTCCCATATCCGCCTCTCTTCTTGTGCTTGTAGACCGTCCCGCAGAAGTTGCACTTGGCCGAGCAATTGTCTTCCTCCCAAGCCGGATCCCTAGGCCCCTTCGTGAACCAATACTTGAAAGTAGCGGCTCGAACTTCCGCCGTAGTAATAGGGTCGCCATCGGTCGGAGTTCCTTCGGCGGGGAACCCGAACTCTTGGGTCGGAATCGTCGGAGTTCCGGCTTGGGGGGTCCCCTCGGGCTCGGCCTCCTCCTCCTCCATAATCTCGTCGACGTGGTCGGCTAAAAGAGCATCATCTCGACGATGTCGGGATCCGCTCACCGCCGAGACCGATGCACTTCGCCGAAGGCTTGGTGGTGTTGCCGTCGGGTTTGAGCCGCCTCCGCCTCCAACACTCGGGGTCGATGAAGATGGGGCTCCACTAACACTCTTGTGACCCCGGGTAATTCGGTTGAAGACACCCGACATTTTGAATTTTAGAGATTTAGGAGATGTAAGAGAGAGATTAGGAAACCGGGACTACGAGAGACAAGATCGAGCGATTAGAGAGCGATTAGAGAGATGAAGATGAGATTAGAGGAGATGAGTGAGGTGTGGGTTGAAAATGGGAGGAAAAAGGGGTATTTATAGGGCCAATCCGCGTGATGGGCAATGGTCGACCCGCCGGGTCCAACGTTCGACCCGGCGGGTCCAACGGTCGACCCGGCGGGTCGACCGTTGGAAAGTAGCCGTTGCCCTTTATTTTTTTTTTTTTTGGGTGTTGTTTGGCTTCTTCTAATCCCTCTTAACTTGTAATTAAAGTTATATGTGAAGTTTTTAATTTATTTTATTGAGTTTTTAATTTTTTTGACATTTTAAATTTGATATCTAATGTTTAGGTAATTTTTACTAAGTTGTTAGGTAATTACTAAACAAATTATCTTATACAACACCAATTATAGAATCATTCAAACACAAGTTTATTGTAAACCGACATACGATTACAAGTTCACAAATCACAACTCACATTCACTGATTCACATCACATAAAAAGTTAAAAACTTAAAACATAAACTTATTACATAACTAAATAACTACACTACTCACTAAATCACTAATTAGGATTAGGACTTAGGAGTTAGGACTTAGGACTTAGGAATACTAGACTAGTTACCACCACTCGAGCCTGATGCGCCATCGTTCTTGATCTTTTCGGGGTGCTTCTTCGTGATATGAAGCTTCAAATTTCCATATCCAAGGTTATTTGTCACCTTGTACTTGTGACCGCAATGACGACAAACGGCTTCGAACTTTCCACCGGCTTGCTCCACCTTCTCGTAATGATCACGGAACAACTCCGCTCGAAGGTTATCACTGGATCTAGTTGTGTCAGACATGATTACGAGCTTATGAAATAAAATGGATAGGTGATTGATGGATTGGATGGGAATATGTGTGATTTGTGACATGAAAGAGTCGTCTATTTATAGCCCCGAGCCTAATCTCCCACCAACTAGCCGTTACAACGGCTACATTTTAAAAAAAAAATCAGCCTCCGGTGGGCCCCACCCGTCAACGGCTACTTTTTTAAAATATGTCGACCCGGCGGGTCGACCCGCCGGGTCACCGGGTTACTAAACCCCGACCCTAACCCTAACCCGCTACCCGTCCCCACCCGCCTACCCGTCAACCCGGACACGCCGGGTCACGGGTTGACCCGTGACCCGTGGCCACGCCTACTCTGAGGTATTGCATATGCTTAAGGAGAACCCTAACTCCGAGGAGCTGCTGGCGCAGGTGCAAGGGGCCAAGCAAAGGACCATTTGGCTTGCTAAGGCTGAGTTTAGCTTTGTTTCTCAACAAGCCAAGGCTAAGTATGTGCTCAATGTAGACAGGTGTACTAGCTATTTCCATGGCATTATGAAGAGGAATGCCCGGAGAGCCTTCCTTAGTGCCTAGTGTCTTGAATCAGGATGGGAGGCCTACCCTATCGCAGCAGAAAGTGGGAGATGCTTTTGTCGGGCACTTCTCCGATTTATTGGGCACTTCTTCGAGCATTGTTCTCCCTTCTGAAGATGCCTTCATCCAAGGAGCTAGATTCACTGAGGCCCAACAGGAGAGTTTGGATGCCCAGGTGAGTGACCAGGAGATCAAGGAGGCACTCTGGTCAATTGGGGATGACAAAGCGCCTGACCTTGATGGGTTCACCTCCAAATTCTTCAAGGACACTTGGAGAACGAAGGGGCCTCTAGTTTGTGGAGTTGTGAAGGAGTTCTTCAGAAATGGGCGCCTCCTAAGGCAATTGAACCACATGGTGATCTCCCTCATTCCCAAGGTGGATCAACCTCAAAGGATGGACCAATATAGGCCTATTTCTTGCTGCAATGTGGTGTACAAGGTCATCTTTAAGGTTATGACCAGGCGCCTTGCTGAATGCCTCCCTCAAGTCATTCACCAAGCACAAGGTGGCTTTGTGAAAGGAAGATTGATGCAGGAGAACATCTTCCTTGTCCAAGAACTCCTTAGAGCTTACAATGTCAAAAGAGATGTGAAGAGATGCTTCCTCAACGTGGACCTAGCTAAAGCCTATGACACTGTCTCATGGGACTTCTTGCACCTTGCCATCCAGCGCCTGGGTGTGCCTCCTAACTTCTTACGCTGGGTCATGGAATGTGTGACCTCAACTTCCTTTTCTGTGAAGGTTAATGGGTGCCTCCATGGGCACTTTGAAGGAAAGAGGGGCTTGAGGTAAGGGGACCCTCTCTCACCTTTGCTCTTTGTCATGGTCAAAGAAATGCTCAGCAGGCACATACGGAAAGCTACCTTGAGCCCGGCCTTTGAGTTTCACAAGGGATGTGGAGAGCTTAGAATCTCCCATTTGGCTTTTGCTGATGATGTTGTCCTTTTCTGCAAGGGCACTATGGCCTCAGTAAAGATCCTTTTGAAATGCCTTGAGCTCTTCTACCTTATGTCTAGGTTGAGGGTTAATGGCGCCAAGTCTTCCGTGTTCCTAGCCTTGGTGCCCGAGAGTGAGGCCCAAGCCATCAGAGCTGAGACAGGGTTCAAGCAAGGGGTGTTTCCTTTCAGATATTTTGGTATTCCTGTCACCCCTCACAACCTCAAAGTTGTTGACTATGAGCCCCTACTGGCCAAGATCCGTGGGCACCTGGATGGGTGGGCCAAGAGAACCCTCTCATTTGCTCGGCGAAGGGAGCTCCTAGCCTCGGTTATAAGGGGTATTGAAGGGTTTTGGTTGGGCGTTCTTCCCATCCCTGTGGTCATTCAAGACAAGATTGTGAATATGAGCCGTGCCTTCCTATGGCACTCCCCTAGAGTGGCTTGGAACAAAGTTTGCCTACCCAAGAAGGAGGGTGGCCTGGGCCTGGTGAACCTTGGCGCCTGGAACCAAGCTTTTATGGCCAAGTACTACTGGTACATCCAAGAAGAAAGGGACGGCCTTTGGGTCAGATGGGTACATCACAAGTACTTACAAGTTGCTGCACCCAGGGAGTGGATGCCTGGGAGAAGAGACTCGGGCCTGATCAAGGCCCTGCTGGGCGCCCGAGACAGAGTGGTGACCATTGGAGAGGGACTTTATGAAGCTGAGGAACTCCTCAATATTTGGGTCAGTGGTGACACTTTCAAGGTGGCTAAGGCCTTTGATTTCTTGAGACCCAGGAGCACCAAAATGAGATGGGCCCGAACTGTGTGGGTAAAAGGTGGTGTGTCCAAGCACTCCCTCATCACCTGGCTAGCTAGGCGCCGACGCCTCCCTACAAATGACCGGTTGCTCTTCCTTAATGAAGACCCCGTCTGCCGTTTTTGTGAGGATGTCCTCGAGTCCCATGAACACTTGTTCTTTGAATGCCCCTTCTCCATTGAGGTATGGACCAAGGTAAGCGCCTGTTTCAACATTGCTCCTAGCTTGGTCACTCTTCTCTTGGCGCTTCGAGCTATCACCAAAGCAGCTAAGAGCAAGCGCCCGAAAGACAAGGCCAAGGTTTTGGCGCTTCTTGGGACGACCTAATTTATCTGGAAAGCTAGGAATGCTTGGACCTTCGATAACAACCTCATCCCTTGTGATGTCCTTGTTAGGTTGATATGTACACAGGTTTTTGAAAACCTGTTTAGTGCCTTCCCACTTGATGATGTAGCCAATTTATAAGGCATCTTCGGTCCTTTGTGCTTATGTTAGTTACTTGACTTAGTAGCTTCGTAGAACCTCTATTTGGCTGTTTTAGGGTATGAACCAACAGGTTGCTCCTGGTTGGTATCTTTCTTTATCTATATATAATTACCTTCTTCAAAAAAAAAAGAGCTCTTAGTAAAAAAAAGCTCTCAGTAGTGTGGTGGTTAGAGAGAGAATCCTTCAAGGAAAACCCATTTTCCTTGCCTCCACCCAAGTGAGCTCAATCATGACTTTGCCTTCAATGCTTTAGCTACGGTCAAATCAAAATACTATGCTAAGCATTGAATGCACCTGATTTCTTAGATTTCACATTGTTTCTTCGATTTCTCCTGAATTTATTATCAAAAATTAAAAAACAAAATTTAAGGGCCCTGTTGAAGAAAACAAATTCAGGAGGTCGTAGACCTCAGGTGGTGGCTCCACCGCCCAAATAGCTGCCGACAGTCACCGGAACAAGCTCCACACCTAACATTGTCAAAGCAGCGTCGATTCTCAGATCTGTTCCACAGATCCGTTCCAATGGTGGTTTTCAGCTTCGTTCAAGCTTCCAAAGGCTCCTCCTTACCGGTTTTAAGGACGATTTGAGATCTTTCTCTCCCTGGGATCTTGAGTTGTCTCTGATTTATCGATTTGGTGGTATGAACCCTAGCTTTAGGGGCTCTTGCTGCTGAATCTGATTGGATCCAAATTGGCTTAGGGGGAACCTTCCTCCTACACCCCCGACGTCTCTTGCTTAGTATTGGAATCTATCGTCGCATGGCACCTTCCTCCTACACCCTCATTCTATGTCAGCCCCAATTGCCCCATCAAAGAAGGTTGGCCTGTGTGGCTTTGTTTGTGCTAATCCCTCACGCTCCTTTGCTGAGGTGGTATCTCCTGTTCGTAGCATGGCCTCTGACCCGGAGATTGGTTCTTCTTGTAATGTGCAATGTGTTCTTTCTGAACCTAACCCTGCAGGTAACACACCTTTAATTGAGGTTCCCTATAGAAATGGGCAAGGCACTTTATTTGGGCCTGGCTCTCCCGGGGATCTTCCTAATCACCCTCCTTCTATTGATCCCCTGCCCCTTGTTGCTCCTCATCACGTCTCTGCTGCTATGGAACCATCCTCTCGCCCCTTGAAGGACAACTATGCCACTGCAGGTCCCAACTCTGGAAATGCTCCTAAGGTCTTAAGTCTGTTTATGGTCCTAAATCTTCGGCTGGTGCTCGTCTACCTTATGTGGGCTACAAACTTCACTTTGACCATGATGGGAGGAAGTCTGTGCATGTTGAAGATGATGAAATTCTCTCCATTGAAGAGGTGTGGGGTTTTTCCTTGATAGGATACTTTGCTGGCAATATCCCCACCGATGGTGATATTGATGGGATGATCAGAAAATGGAATGTCCATTGCAACATAAGCAAGGAAAAGGGTTGGTTTGTGTTTAAATTTACAACAGCCCATGATAGAGACAAGGTTTTATACAGTGGCCCTTTTCTAACCGGAGGACGTCTACTCATCTTGAAACCGATTCCCGAAGGGTTCAACTTTGAACAAGATGATCTCACGTGCTTCCCCACTTGGGTCAAGCTCCTGAATCTCCCTGCTCAATTTCGGACCCCCTCCATCTTGGCGAAAATTGGCTCAAGAATTGGAAATCCTCTCTTTGTTGACCCGGTTACAGAGACCAGAGAAAGGAAAGGTTTTGCTCGGCTCCTAGTCAAGATAGATTACAAAGCAGACCATTTAGACTTTGTGGAGCTAATCGGGAAGGATGGATCTACGAGAAGGATTGATGTAGAGTTTGAAAGGCTCCCTTACTATTTCAACCATTGCAAGATGTTTGGGCATGACTTATCCCGATGCAGAAAGACCGTGTCAAAGAAGTCTCTGAAACAGAACCCTATCCCTTCTGCATAACCTGGACTTCCCCAACAAAAAGAATTGGCTCGGGTTACCACTCCCAACCTGGCTCCTCCCATCCAAACCCCTCCTAATCTCCCTCAATCAGATGGACCCCTCCTTCTGTAAACCCTGACCACCTCCCTTTGTCTAACACGGAGAGGGTCACCCTACCCTCGTCGGGTAACCTAGTACTTGACAGCTCCCTAGGGGTTAACCCAACTATCGTCACCATCACAGATCGACCTCCCCTCTCTTCTAAAGTCCCACCCCATGTTCCTTCCCAACCTATCCCTGAAACGCCTGGCACCTGCCCTACTGTCACAGTAGTTAACTCCCAAGAACCTTCAGCCCCCCCAGCCCCTCGACCACCTTCTGAACCCATGGCTACACCATCTATCCCTGCAACTGAACCCTTAAATGGGTCTATTGCTGTTATACAATCAAACGGGTCGCATTCGACCAATGATCCCCCTAGAAGCATGGATTTCAGAGGTAAATCTCAGACTATAAGAAGGAGTCAAAGGATGCAAAAGGCTTGTCCACAGATTGGGCTAACCTCACGCAAAACCTCAGCCTCCAAAGCTAAGCAAAATCTGGAAACTAGGATTGTGCAAACTGTGAGCAGCTTTATTCATGAGCAACTGGCTGATATGACAGGAAAATATCTCTCCAGCTAACCTAACTCAACATCGTCAAGTGATGACAGTAAGAAAGTGATGAAAAGGCGCAAAGTGGTGCTTGGGTTGAGTAACTGGCCGCCAGGTAAAGCAAAGACACCAGTTGCAGCTAGAAAAGGAAATGGGCAGTTCAAAAAGAAACTTAAGGATGGGGCTAGCCCCTCCTTAGAATTAATATAGGAGTTTGGAATATAAGGGGCTTACACTTGCCCCATAAACAAGAAGTGGTCAGGAGAGCCTTGAGAGATAATGCATTATCCCTTATGGCTCTTACGAAAACTAAACTCAAGCCAAATCAGATCTCAAACGTAATGAGAGATGGATTTAGCAACTGGAATTACACTGACAACTCACAGTGTAGTAACAAAGGTAGAATCATTGTCCTTTGGAAGAATGATTTAATTGACTTGGTTAGGCTTGGTTGCACTGAGCAAGCTATTTTATGTAAGATCACGTGTCGTATGATAAATCTAGGGTTTTATTTTGCTACAATCTATGGGTTACACAGTGTTGTTGCTAGAAGACCTCTCTGGGACAGTATCACTGCAATGTGCTCTGATTTTGTGGGCCCTTGGTTAATCATGGGAGATTTCAATGCGGTTTTAAGAGAGAATGAAAGGAGCAACTGCGTTACTCCTAACTCCAACTACTATAGCTAAGATCTTTGGTTATGTTGTGCTGAAAATGGACTATTGGATGCACCATACACAGGAAGTGAATTCACTTTTACAGCTCGCACGATTTGGAGTAAGCTTGATAGAGTAATGATCAATCACGAGTGGCTTCAACTTGAGTACTGTTGTAATGCAACCTTCACTCGATTGGTTACGATTCTGATCATGTGCTTTGTGTGGCTAATGTATTAAAATGCATTACACCAGTGGCTAAACCCTTTAAATTTTTCAGCATGTGGTGCGACCATGAAGCCTTCCAAGACCTCGTACAATCAAACTGGATGTTTGAAGGAGAGGGGTCTGCTCAATTCAAACTCTGCAAACTCCTGAAGAATCTGAAAAGACCTCTGAAGGAGTTAAATAAGCTGCATTATGGTTGCATCAGTGAGAAGGCAGTCCAAAATCTGCGTACTCGACTGCTCTGTCTGACTTACAGCAACTACCTAACTCTGATGAACTAAGGGAAAGGGTGATTCTTGCTAAGAAAAAAGAAGATTTTCTTTGTAAGGCTGAGCACAATTTCAATGCTCAACTTGCAAAGTCTAAATATATCTTGAACAATGACAGATGCTCCAGCTATTATCACGCTCTAATGAGGAAAAACAGGAAAAGAAACCACATTGCTTTCCTCATTAAAGAAGATGGCTCGAAAACTTCCTCTTTGGATGAAGTTAAGAGTGAATTTGCGCAATACTACAGGAATTTGCTGGGAAACTCGGAGCATACTGACTGCATTGACTATTCTATTGTTAGATCAGGCCCCCGACTATCAGAGGAAATGCAAGCAAATTTAGTTACCCCCTTCTCGAATGAAGACAAAAGGAAAGCCCTTTGGGATATTGGTGACGACAAATCGCCCGGCCCGGATGGCTATACTACGAAATTCTTCAAGAAATCGGTGTACTGTTGGCCCAAACATCATTGTTGCTGTCTCTGAATTTTTTGCCTCCTGCAGACTTCTCAAGCAGGTGAATCATACAAGCATCACCCTCCTTGCCAAGTCAGAGAATGTCGCTTCTGTGGGGGAATTCAGACCAATTGCTTACTGCAACGTAACCTATAAAATCATTGCAAAGTTGCTGGATGGAAGATTGAGCTGCTGTCTAAGCAAAATCATCCACCCCTCGCAAGCTGGGTTTATAGATGGCAGGATAATGGGAGATAACATCATGTTGCTGCAAGAACTTTTTAGAAAATACCTTCGGAAGAGATCAGCCCCAATTGATGCATGATTAAAGTCGACCTAAGGAAAGCCTATGATACTGTGTCATGGTCTTTTCTCAACCAAATGCTGCTCGGTTTGAACTTTCCCACGGTATTTATATCGTGGATAATGGAATGCGTCACGACCACATCTTATTCAATTAACATCAATGGAGGCCTTCACGACAACTTCAAAGGAGCTCGAGGACTCAGGGAGACCCTCTATCCCCCCTTCTTTTTGTTATATGTGCTGAATATTTATCTCGCATCCTAGGAAAATTCTCTAAGCATCCTAAATTTCATTTTCACCCAAAATGTCATGCTCTTAACATCACACATGTTGCATTCCCAAATGACATAGTTCTGCTCAGCAAGGGTGATGAAAATTCTGTACAAATTCTGATGAATACGCTCGAGTCCTTCAAAAGATGCTCCGATCTTCATGTTAGCCCCCAAAAATCAAGCATTTTTTGTGGTGGAATTACACCTGACAAAAGAGTGGAGCTCTCTGCATTGACACAATTTCCAGAAGGCTCCTTTCCCTTCACCTATTTGGGAGTTCCTATCTCCTCTCAAAAATTAAAAACTAGTGAATATTCCCCTCTCCTTGATAAAATTGCTTCTTATATTAACTCTTGGACATGAAAGAAACTCTCTTATACAGGTAAACTAGAGTTAATCCGCGCTGTAATCCAAGGAATCGAAGGGTTCTGGCTCACCATTTTTCCAGCTCCAGTGGGTGTCTTAAAAAGCATTGAGGGCTTGTGCAGGAACTTTCTCTGGAAAGGGAAGAAACTGAGTTGGGACAAATGCTGCGTGCCCAAAGAAGAAGGAGGCCTTGGTCTCAAATGTTTGAAAACATGGAACAACGCTTTCATGCGTAAGCTTTTATGGAGGATTGCTATGAAGAAAGACTCCCTTAGGATCAAATGGATTCACCATAACTACTTACAAACTAGAGACATTTGGCACTGGAGGATGAACAAACATGAAGACTCTCCCTGTGTCAAGAGGATCCTTCAAATTCGAGAGAGCCTCATTGAATACCATAACAGCCCAGCAAGTGCAGAAACGGAGCTGCTGTCTTGGGCTATAGACGACAGATTTGATGTGGGCAAAGCTTATGACAAGCTTAGGACAAAAATGCAGCCAGTTCAATGGGCCAAAACCGTCTGGTGTCTAGCCATATACCCCAAACATGCCTTCACACTTTAGCTCGCTGTCAGACAAAGGCTCCCCACTAAAGATAAAATTGATTTTATTGAACATGATCCAACTTGTTTACTTTGCAGACAAGAGATAGAAAACCATGAACATCTTTTTTTCTCTCGCTCTTACTCAAAAAGCTTGTGGTGGCAGGTAAAGGAATTGCTCGGACTGACTAGAAGCATGTCGACTATGCCAAGTGCGCTAAAATGGATGAAAAAGGATGTCAAAGGAAAAGGATGGAAAGCTAACGCAAAAATATGTGCCTTCGCAGCTACCGTTTACAATATTTGGAAGGCAAGAAACGATATGATCTTCGAAGGTCGACTCATTCGTCTGGATGACAGTGTAGCAGAGGTTAAAACTTTGGTGTACAGGATGCTCCATAACTCGTACCCCTTAGTTTTCACCCAATCTGTTACTCTCCAGGAAGATGAATTGCTTCAGCTAAGGACGTCACTTGCTTAGTCTCCTTTCAAAATTTAATGGGGCTGAGTCCATCAGGATTTAATCGGACCTGCAATTGGGAGTCCATGCTTAGGAAATCGGGCCGGCCCAATGCTACTATATGGCCAGCCTACATCTGTCGTCACTGGGCTTCCTAATGACAGATTCATCTGGCGCCTTCAGACCATCTCCGATAGCCATTGCAAGAACTGGTGGGCTGGCCTCTTCTTTTGCTTGGGCCTGACTACTTTTGGGCCGATCTGAATTATCAGCTTGGGCCACTGTCTTCTAATTTGATGACTTATTATTCATTTCTTAGATTAATTTTTTAGGTGGATTATTTTGGGCCGGTATAAAACATTGTTTAAACCCATGCATGTTGCTTTTGCTGAGTAACTAGTCTCACAGTCTCCCTGCGTGGAGTGGTTTTCTAATGTAATTCGGTCAATTGGGGGCTCCACCTAGGTTCCAAGATGTTTTCATTAAAACCAACGTATGTTGGGTTTAATAATTACATTACTTGCAATTGATTAAGTAGGCCCCCAATTGGACCCTATCTAGTCTAGACTCAGCGTGTTCTTGGTGCAAGCTCTAGGCTCCCACCCTTATGGGCGGCCTAGCCGGAAGTAGTGGTGGGATCTTCTAGAGCTTGCGTGCTTACCCGACTACTGATAGCTGGCTTGAGGTGATAGGGTGAGCACCAAGGTGGGAAACCACCTTGGCCTTAAGACATATTTTGCATTTACATTTAAGGGTTAGTTTGGAGTAAAAGAGGTCCCTTTTGCCTCTCATGGGTATACTTTTGTTTGGCGATTAAGTGCTACCCTTCTCTATGTAGCCACGCCCGGGCTTCGCCCATCCTTTGTATAGTTTCCTTAAATATTAATATAATTTACATTTAAAATAAAAAAAAGAGCTCTCAGTTACTTGGGTGTCCCTATCACCCCTCACATCCTTAGAGTCGTCGACTATGAACCTCTCCTGGCCAAGATTCGTGGGCGCCTGGATGGGTGGGTCAAGAGAACTCTCTCTTTTGCTGGGCGGAGGGAGCTCTTAGCCTCGGTCATCAGGGGTATTGAAGGGTTTAGGTTGGGCGTTCTTCCCATCCCTATGGTCATCAAGGACAAGATTGTGAAGATGAGCTGTGCCTTCTTATGGCACTCCCCTAGAGTGGCTTGGGACAAAGTTTTCTTGCCTAAGAAGGAGGGTGGCCTGGGCCTGTGTACCTTGGCACCTAGAACCAAGCTTTTAGGGCCAAGTACTACTGGCACATCCAAGAAGAAAGGGACAACCTTTGGGTCAGATGGGTGCATCACAAGTACTTACAAGTTGCTGCACCTAGAGAGTGGATGCCTGGGAGAAGAGACTCAGGCCTGATCAAGGCCTTGCTGGGCGCCCGGGATAGAGTTGTGGCCATAGGAGAGGGCCTCTACGAGGCTGATGACCTCCTCAACAATTGGGTCAGTGGAGACACCTTCAAGGTAGCTAAGGCCTATGCTTTTTTGAGACCTAGGAGCTCCAAAGTGAGATGAGCCCGTACTGTGTGGGTGAAAGGTGGTGTTTCCAAGCACTCCCTCGTCACCTGGCTAGCTAGGCGCCAGCGCCTCCCTACAAATGACCGGTTGCTCTTCCTTAATGAAGACCTCGTCTCCCGTTTTTGTGAGGATGACCTGGAGTAGGCGTGGCCACGGGTTCGACCCGGCAGGTCGATGGGTTCGACCCGCCGGGTCAAGGGTCGGGGAAGGGTGACCCGAACCCTAACCCGGGAATCCCACGGGTTGGCGGGTTCGGGTCACCCGGCGGGTCCAAGGGTCGACGGGTCGACCCGGCGGGTTTGATCCCGGTGGATACCCGGCGGGTCGACCCCGCAGATAGGGTCCGGGTTAAAAACGGGTTTGCAACATTCCGCCTTTCGTGTTTGCCGTTTATGTACAATTTATCAATTTATGTATGAGGGGAAAAAAAAAAGAAAACGGGCTTGAATCAGTTTCCCGAATGCCTACGTATCCTCCCGGGGTTGAGGAATCAAAGCCCACGTAGTTCTTTTACCTGTTTATGTCTGAACCCCGCTTACCTATTCTTCTTGAGTGTCGGAGCCTCGACCTTCTGATCCATCTGTGACCGCGCCGTTGATGGAGCTCCCAACGGACTCTGTTTCCACTCCATCATCGTCCTTGGAATCAGTCCCCAAGATGTTCTTCTGCATCCGCATATCCGCCCTCTTCCAATCTGCAAGGCAAACTTGGGCTTCGAGGTTCTCGGGAAGCAATCTTGATCTCTTATCCGAAAGAATCTGACCTCCATGACTGAACAGCTGCTCGACGGCGACGGTGGAGCAAGGTGCCCCTAGTATTTTTCAAGCGATGACCTGCAATGTCGGGAATCTTTGTCTTTCGGGCCAGCTCCACCGTTCTAGGACATCGAAATCTTCTTCCTCATCACTGTGGAAATCAAAGTTGATAGACAAATATTCGTCGAGCTCCGAGTGGGGGCTCGACGAAGATCTCGACCTCTTTGAGCCAAAGATATCTCTGGCAAGTGGCTTAGTTCTAGCGGTAATGCTAGTTTATGACCCACTCGAACTGGAAGGCACGGGAGGACGAGCGGAGGGCGCTCTATCGCCTGTCGAATAATGAGTATATAATTCTTCTAATAAACCTCAAACTCTAGCAACTATAATTGGAACATTGCATTCTGGATCATCCTGAATTTCTAAAGTCGGAAAATAGTTTTCTAAAAACTTTTGAACACCGTTTAATTTATATCTAGTGTCGAAACAGCAAGCTACGAGGAAAATGTCAGGTATAACTTTGTAATATGCCACCCATTTCCGCCACATCTCAAGGATAGCGTTACGAATGGAAGGCACTTGAATCCCGTCTTGAAGGGCTATTGCTACGTTCATGGCAACAAAACAGAAAAGGTTTGATGTAGGCATGTACACGTGGCTAAAAGTCCGAGTTGCGCCGTAAAAAACTTTGAAAACCTCAACAACATCACGGGCCTGAGTCCACACATCCGCAAAGATGTTTGACCCGACGATGTTTTGTGTTGCAAAATCGGAAAGAAGATCCTTATTAGTGATGGAATCATAAATCATTTTGTAAGTCGAGTTCCACCGAGTGCAAACGTCCTTGGGGAACTATTTTGGTCGAGTTTGGTGAGAGCGGCAATAGGCGCTCCGTTGCTGCCGAAGTTGTTTACTTCGCCAAAGTGCCCGCAAAACAAATCGAATTGGTTCAACAACAGATTGTAAAAAGTTTAAACCATCTTGGACACATAAGTTTAAAATATGAGGGGCGCAACGGATGTGGAAAAACTTACCGCCTATCGTGGGTTGACAATATTGGGTTAATTCCGGAATAGACGCGGTGTTGGCAGAAGCGTTGTCAAAACCGATACTGAAAACTCTTTTAGTCAATCTATATTCTTGTAAAATGGTTAAAAGAACAGATGCTATGTTTCGTGCCGTGTGTGCGTCGTCGAAAACTCGAAAAGCTAAAACACGTTTGTGCAATTGAAAACGTTAATCAACCCAATGACAAGTAACACCCATGTATGAGTGATGCTGCCAATGGTCGGTCCAAATGTCACTACAAATCGAAATTTATAAATCATGGTTTTTTGTGAAAATATTCGATTAATTCATTTTTACGGGTGTTATACCATCTAAGTACTTTCCTCTTAACCGTGTTTCGACTAATACCTTGCCATGCAGGTTGAACATTTTGTGTAATGAAATCATTGAAACATAAACGTTGTGAAAAACTATAAGCTAAACCCTCGACAGCTATCATTTCTACATAGTTATCATGACAACTACGATAATCATAAGACCATAAACCTGCGGGTTGAGAGGAAGAAGATGCGTACTCGGTTTGTTAAGTTTGTCCTTTGGCGAGGCCGAGCTTTTCGGGATGCTTCGGCCGGATATGGCGACCGTAGTTCCCATATCCGCCTCCCTTCTTGTGCTTGTAGACCGTCCCGCAGAAGTTGCACTTGGCCAAGCAACTGGCTTCCTCCCAAGCCGGATCCGTAGGCTCCTTCATAAACCAATACTTGAAAGTAGCGGCTCGAACTTCCGTTGTAGTAATAGGATCGCCTTCGGCGGGGAACCCGGACTCTTGGGTCGGGAACGTCGGAGTTCCGTCTTGGGTCGGGAACGTGAGTTCCGTCTTGGTAGGTGTCGGGGGTCCCCTCGGGCTTGGCCTCCTCCTCCTCCATAATCTCATTGACGTGGTCGGCTAAAAGAGCATCATCTCGACAACGTCGGGATCCACTCGCCGCCGAGACCGAGGCACTTCGACGAAGGCTTGGTCCCACCGCCGGGTTCGGGCCGCCTCCGCCTCCAACACTCGGGGTCGATGAAGATGGGGCTCCATTAACACTCTTGTGACCTCGAGTAATTCGGTTGAAGACACTCGACATTTTGAATTTTAGAGGATTAAGAGATATAAGAGAGAGATTAGTGAGAGATTAGGAAACGGGACTACAGAGACAAAATCGAGCGATTAGAGAGATGAAGATGAGATTAATGAGTGAGTGAGGTGTGGGTCGAAAATGGGAGGGAAAATGGGTTTATATAGGGCCAAACCGAAGGCTTCCGGCTCGAAACCGACCGTTGGGCAACGGTCGACCCAGCGGGTCCAACGTTCGACCCGGCGGGTCGACCGTTTGAAAATAGCCGTTGGGTTTTTTTTTGGGTGTTGTTTGGATTGTTACCTATCTATTTAAGTTGGAATTAAATTTATATGCAAAGCTTTTAATTTATTTTATTGATTTTTTAATTTTTTTGACATTTTCAATTTGATATCTAATGTTTAGACAATTTTTTCAAAATTGTTAGGTAATTACTAAACAAACAATCTTATGAAACACAATTCATTCAAACACAAGTTTATTATAAACCGACATACGATTACAACCCGGACCGGATTCATTGTCTCGGCGGGGATCGAGATTCGGATTTTAAACTTGACGAGTTGACGACCATCATATAATCACATTCACAACACACAAGTTCACAACTCACATTCACACCACATTAAAAGTTAAAACATAAACTTTCTACATAACTACATTACTCACTACTTACTTAGGACTAGACTAGTTACCACTCGAGCTCGATGCGCCATCGTTCTTGATCTTCTCGGGATGCTTCTTCGTGATGTGAAGCTTCAAATTTCCATAGCCAAGGTTGTTTGTCATCTTGTACTTGTGACCGCAATGACGACAAACGGCATCGAACTTCCCACCGGCTTGATCGATCTTGTCGTAATGATCCCGGAACAACGCCGAACGAAAGTTCTCACCGGATGTAGCTGCGTCGGACATGATTACGAGCTTATGAAAATAAAATTGATGGATTGGATGGGAATATAATATGGGATGTGTGATTTGTGAATTGAAAGAGTCGGGTATTTATAGCCTCGAGCCTATGAAAATGCTCAACTAGCCATTACAACGGCTATCTTTTAAAAAAAATATTCATCCGATGGTGGGCCCCACACTCCAATGTTCGGATTTTAAAAATGGGTCGACCCGGTGGGTCGGCGGGTTTTAAAACCCCCGACCCTAACCCTAACCCGCTACCCGGCTACACCCGTTAACCCGTCAACCTGGACCCGGCGGGTCATTGACCCGTAAGACCCGGCGGGTCGCGGGTCGACCTGTAACCCGTGGCCACGCCTACCCTGGAGTCCCATGAGCACTTGTACTTTGAATGCCCCTATTCCATGGAGGTATGGACCAAGGTAAGCGCTCGTTTCAACATTGCTCCTAGCTTGGTCTCTCTTCTCTTGGCGCTTGGAGCTCTCACCAAAGCGGCCAGGAGTAGGCGCCTGAAAGCCAAGGCCAAGGTTTTGGCGCTCCTTGGGACGACCTATTTTATTTGGAAAGCTAGGAACGCTTGGACCTTCGACGACAACCTCATCCCTTGCGATGTCCTTGTTTGGTTGATATGTACACATGTTTTTCAAAACCTGTTTAGTGCCTTCCCTCTTGATGATGTAGCCAATTTATAAGGCATCTTCAGTCCTTTTTGCTTATTTTTAGCTACTTGACTTTGTAGCTTAGTAGACCCTCTCTTTGGTTGTTTTAGGGTATGAACCAACAGGTTGCTCCTAGTTGGTATTCTCCTTTATTAATATAATTTACCTTCTTAAAAAAAAGAGCTCTCAGTCAAAAGGGAAGAGTGTTAGAGAGAAGTTAGATAGAGAATCTCTCAAGGTGGGAGGCTCCATCCTCCTCCTTGCTTCTAACTCTCGTTTTGGCCTTTCCCTAGGCTCAAACTTGTTTACCGGCACTGATTCTCGATTATCCCACTTCATTAAACTCAAAACGTGGACCATGATTCTCTTACCCTCTGGTAAGCTTACCCGGGGGTAAAATTGTAACATCCTTTTGGTCAAAAGTAAGTCAAACTTAAAAAAAAAAAGAAATGAAAATGAAGAGGGTAGGGTAATAATTACCTGCAGCTTTTAGGGGAGTAATTAGTAGACAACCTTGATTATAGCATCAACAATTAATGTCTTTTACCTCACTCATCTCCAATGGAAACTTTGGATTTAATTATGTAAAATAGGTAAAGTTTTAGAATAATTTTCATTGTTATTCTAAGTAAAATAATTATAAGAATTTATTTAAAGTGATAATTGATAAAACCCCTTATTATTCTAATTATTTAATTTATGCACTTTAAATTAAATAAAATAAATAAATTCCAACATATATAGGTGGATATATGATTACATGTAATACGGAGTATAATTTGTGGTCTAAGTTGGCTCACTGAACTGAGCCTAGGGGAGACGAAAAAAAGTGAACCGAACCGGTTCAACCTCATCATCTTCAACCTCCCGTCCGTAAAAATGGGTGAAATTCAACCCCTCTAATCTCTCTCGAAACTCAACCAAATACATTCTAAGAGCTTCCATATGTGTTGTTATGTAGATTTACAAAACCAATTTTGAGATTTCGGATAAAAACGAGCTTAAACGATGTTATCCCTAATTCAGATATTTCACAAAATTTGGACAAAGGATCGAGGTGGAAAGAGACGAGGGTGAAATAAAAAACAGACATGTTCATAAAAACCAGGGCGACGGAGAGGTTGACAGCGATTCAAAACCGACACCGGTCAGAGGAAGACCAGGGCGACGGAGTTTTTGGCGACGAAGAGGGCGAAGTTGCGGAGGAAGACCAGATCGGCGGTGATGGTTGCGGTAGCGAGCGGAGAAGATTAGGTCGACGGGAATGGTGACAGAAGTGGGCGAAGAAAGATCAGGGCAACGGAGATGGTGGCGGCAGCAGGCGGAGGCGACGGAGATAGTGGCGGTGAAGAGGGCAAAGTATCTAGCGAGCGGCTTTAGGGTTTTTTGGGAATCTGATGATGATATTGGGCTATATTGGGCTATATTGGTATGGGCTTTATGTAGAGAGCATTTTGTTCTTACAATCTGATGCTTAAACTTCCTATATTTTTAAAAATAGCACCCTATTTCTTACGTAACTGTCTAAAAAAAAATTTCTCTCTCAAATGAACACCCTAGTTCTTGTATACCCACCCAAACTTTTCGATTTTGTTCAAACGAGCACCCTAAGTTCAACCCCAAAAGACACTATAATAAAAATTTTAGTACTAACATGAAGTTATACATATTTTTTATTCAAAAAATATTGTTAGTATAAATGATAAAGTAAGTCAAAATCATAAAGTAATATATTTAATGTTGCTAGATATCATAATTAGACATGGATTGGAAAAAACGTTTGTTTTGAATTTATCATACTGGTTAAAAATGTGAAATATAATTTTTCACAAGTTGAAATTTTATGTTGTTTGATGTTTGAATTTATCTCGTACGTAGTTTGATGTTTGATCAATTAGGTTCTCATAGTAAGTTTGATTTTTGTTTATCTAAATGAAACTTTATCTTATATATATACTAGGAAGACAGACCTATGCCCACATACAGGACATACATATATATATATATATATATATATATATATATATATATATATATGTCTTATACGCAATAGTTATTTTGTTTTTCTTTGAAATATTAGGTCAACTAATGTAAAATAATATAGATAAAAACTTTATAAAATGTATAATTGACAGGATTTGAACTCAAGACCTTACATGTAGATGAAGTGTAATTGATAGGATTTGAACTCAAGACCTTACATAGAAAGATCTCATTTAACCATTGTAATTGAGCTATAGAAGTGTTTTTAACATTGTATGGAATAGAAATTAAAAAAATATAAAAGATGAATCATTTTGAGCAAAAATGAATTAGTGTTAAGTTGAAGTTGAACACAACTTTTTATTTATTATATTATTATATGTATAATATAGAATCATTTTTCAAAATATTCACTATAAAATATTTATTTATCAAAATATTCACAATTTCAAAATATTTATAAAAATATTCATTTGTTGCGGTTTTATTAGAGAAATTTCTTAGGTAAATCAATAAATTTGAACAAAGCGGAAAAAAAATATTTTTATATAAAAACGCGATTTCAAACCGTATTTAATACATATTTTAGGGTCTTAGATAAATATTTTTTATTTAAAAAAACAAAAAAAAATCAAACAGTAAAATGCAGCATCATATGCAGCGTTCCTCTGCCTAGTGCCGCCATGGCGCCACCATCTCTATTGACCTGGTCTTCCTACGCGGCTCCGCCCTCTTCGCCGCCAACGTCTCCGTCGCCCTGGTATTCCTCTGCCCGGTGCCACCACCATCTCCGTCATGACTATGCGAATTCGCCCAATGCCGTTCAGCAGGTCCTCCAAGAGATTGAAGCCTCCGGCGATTCAAAACTGACGTTGTTCAAAGTGAAAGATAATCAACGAATTCAGCCCCCGTTTAACTGCTATTCAACATCCCAATGTCAAAAACGTGTTTAACTTGTGATATGATCAACGAATTAAGCCCCGTTTCGTCCAAGTTCGTTTTGCCCCAAATCGAATTTGGTGTCGTTTGGGATGATTTTTTCAACTGTTCATTGCAATTGAATATATCAGATCGGTCAACATCAAAAGAGGAACAGTTTGGGATTTACTAAGCTATTAAATTTAATACATTAATTAAATACTTAAAAAAAAAGACAATAACATAATCTGCCATAGTGGATTGGTATTGGGAGGAAAGTGGTGGAGACCTGGGTTCGACCCCCCATGGGGACACTTTGTGTTTTTTTTTTAATTTTTCATTTTCCCCTTGTTCCACCTACCATTTCTCTTTTTTTCGAATATAATAAATATACGAGTATATATAAATTAAAATATAGATATTAGTTTATCAAAGTGAGATTCTTTTAATCTTATAAATTTTTAGAATTATATATATGTATAAATTATAAAAGACCTTATATTATCTAATAAATTCTTATAATAATACTACAAATGTATGTTTTGAGAAAAAATCATATAGATAACTAATATTTGTTGGATAAAATCTTATATTCGCCATTAAGACCTTAAAACACACACTTATAGTATTTTTATAACAATTTATTAGTTAATATAAGTTTTTTCCAACAATAGTTCCTTATATGATTTTGCTAAACAACCCCAAACCCCAAACCCTAAACCCTAAACCCTAAACCCTAAACCCTAATAAATTATTATAAGAATACTATAAGTGTATGTTTTGAGAAAAAATCATATAAATAACTAATAATTATTGGATAAAACCTTATATTAACTAATGGGTATAATTTTTTTGAGACCTTATTTTTAGATTCATAAAATAGTTATTTTATTCCAAATGAAGATAGAATATAATTGGTACATGCTATAAGTTTTATAAGAGAAAACATTATAATTATTTAAAATGACTAATTAATAATTATCTAATGTAATTTTTAATTTTCTTTATTAAATAAGGAAATTATTTATTTAAATTATATTTTTAAAAAATATTTAAGTTGATGTGGACCCATAATTATATTTTAAAAAGATATTTTTGGATTTTATATCATATATATTTTTAGAATAAGTAAGAGGAGTAATAAGATACAATCCTAATCGTCCATTTCAATTCTTATCCGACGGCTGATACACTTGATCCATGTGCTATTTTATCACCCAATAAATGTATCTCGTGAATCGTGATAAACTTGATTACTAAGCTATTAAATTTAATACATGAATTAAATACTTTTAAAAAAAGATAATAACATAATCTGGCATAGTGGATTGGTATTGGGAGTAAGGTGGTGGAGACCTGGGTTCGACCCCCCATGGGGACACTTCGTCTTTTTTATTTTTTATTTTCCCCTTGTTCCACCTACCATTTATCTTCTTTTACAAATATAATAAATATACGAGTATATATAAATTAAAATATAGATATTCGTTAATCAAAGTGAGATTCTTTTAATCTTATAAATTTTTAGAATTATATATATTTATATATATATATATATAAATTATAAAAAGACCTTATATTATCTAATAAATTGTTATAAGAATACTACAAATGTATGTTTTGAGGAAATATCATATAGATAACTAATATTTGTTGGATAAAATCTTATATTAACTAATATATTATTATAAGAATATTATAAGTGTGTGTTCTGAAGAAAAACCATATAAGTAAATAATAATTATTGAATACTATAAGAACAAGTTTTGAGAAAAAATCATATAGAAACTAATAAGTGTTGAATAAAACTTTATATTATCTACTAAATTTTTATAATAATACTATAAGAGCAAGTTTGGAGGGAAAATCATATAAGTAACTAATAAGTGTTGAATAAAACCTTATATTATCTAATAAATTCTTATAATAATACTATAAAACCTTTATTATTAAAGTATGGATTGATATAGGTAACACCTTATATTATCTAATAAATTCTTATAATAATACTATAAAACCTTATATTATCTAATAAATTCTTTAAGTTTACGAATTTTGCATAGATGCAGGTGCTGATTTGGAATACAAAAAGAAAAGTATGGATTGATATAGGTAACACTTATAGAATTGGTTTTGATTGAATCATAGTATAAGTTTATGAAATTAGATTTTATTCATTCATATATATTTTATAAATTTGAGTTATCATTTTTCTTTAAGTTAATGAATTTTGCATACATGCAGCGTGTTGATTTAGAATAAAAAAGAAAAGTATGGACAATTATTAAAGGCTAGAGTGTTGATTTAAACAAAAAAAATAATGTATGGGTGGCTGTATAACAATCAAGAAAAAGAAAAGTATTTTTTTTCCCGCAAAAAATTTCATCCAAATTTTGATTTTTAATTTTACCCACCTAGCTCAATATTTTTTACAAAAAATTGAAACAGTGAGAGAGCGGAGAGTCCGTCGGCGGAACTTCGGTAGGCTCTCGATGACAACCTAGGTAAAGGTGACAGTGGCTACGTGACCGTGGTGGCGTGGAGAGTCCGTCGGTGGAAACCCCTGACGGTTTCGGTGGCAGCAAGGCGCCGGTTGATGTCAAAGAAGCAAAGCTCCGGTAAAGGTGGTTTCTAGTGGCAGCGTCGATGGAGGCCGGTAATTAGTGGCGACGCAGGTGGTCCGATGATGGCGGTCCATCCCTTCCCGACGAAGATTTCCCAAAATTAAGACTTTTGATTTTCTGAGAGATTTTCGAAATTTCTTTGAATGGAGTGTTTCTAAGAGTGTTCGGAAGGTGTTGGGATCGACTTAGAGCTCGGAGGTGTGCTTCAATGGAGGTGTGAGATTGAGGACCGAAAAATCATGTATTCATAGGTGGGGTAAAAATTGGGGTGAGTTGGCTTCAATCAATCCGCAAATCCCGTTTGTAAT
This sequence comes from Persicaria maculosa, assembly GCA_963922045.1. Taxonomy (NCBI): domain Eukaryota; kingdom Viridiplantae; phylum Streptophyta; class Magnoliopsida; order Caryophyllales; family Polygonaceae; genus Persicaria; species Persicaria maculosa. Next base: position 11,138,413 of record OY998265.1, read on the forward strand.
CAATCACAAAGCCCTAAAGATCTTCAATTTGATCTGATTCCTTCAACTTCGCCGGATTTGGGAAGACTTTCAGATTTGGGATGTTCACATTCAACCCGATTTTTATGCGAATCTCTCGAAATTCGTCTAAGAAATCTCATTAGAAACTGATAGAGAAGATTCTGAAATGATTTGTTTGAGATTTGGGGCGAGATTTGAGGACTTGGATTTCACCTTGCTTTTACAGTGACTTCGAACGGTTGGAGGTAGGGGAAGGGTTCAGGGTCCCGGTTCGGCCTTTTTCTTTTTATTTTCTGATGGTCCGGTTCGTTTGAACCAGATGAAATAAAATAAAACCGGTTCAAACCTATTTCCATTTATAAATGTGTGTGTGTATATATATTTGAAATTTCATTTACTTAAATTCTACACAATTTAAATAATAACATAACATAACATTTAATTATATTTTATTTTACATAATAATGTTTAAATAAATAACAATTATAAATCCCTCTCTATTTTGAAGAAAACTATACAACTTTGCCTTAAATAATATAATAATCAATCCACATTTATTTATTATTTATTATAAGTGTACATAAGAATAAAACTGAAGTGTCAAAAAAAATAGTTATAAAACTTGAAATGAATAAAATATAAAATCATAACTTTGTTTATACATGAAAGATAATAATTTGTTACCCTGACGTCTGGCCCGACAGTATGGATGCATCTTCAATTAAACATAAAAATAAAATCAAGATGCTTCGACCAAATTAAAATTTTATTTCATTAAACTTAAAAAAAATAATTTTTTTGTGAGGAAAAATATGTTCTCCATACCAATTATATAAAAAATGGGTAAAAATCACATTTCATCTGTATGCAAGCTAATTTAGTGAAGCAAGTGTTTTTTGACTTTATATTATCGATTCCTATATCCCGTTTGATTTTGATGGCATATTCCATATTGCATCCGTGCTTGCATGTATCCGATCCGGGTTAATGAGAGTTCGAACTAATTACATTTCAAAGTATAAAAAAATAGGAATTCGAACTAATTAAATTGTATAATATAAACAAAGTATAAAAATATTTAATTACAAAGTATAAATTGTAAAATGTAAACAAAGTATAAAAAAATTGAGATCCAACTAATTTATCTACAAAGTACTTATATACTTCAAAGTATAAATTATACGGAGTAAAGTAACATATAAATAATTTAATTACCAATATTTTCGTATTTAGTAGGAGAAATAATGGTAGTTGTAGTAATAAGGGGTAATAATTATGATATAGGGTACATTGAACTCCACAAAAAGTAATTATGATATAGGGGTGCATAAAACCTCACAAAAAAGCAAACCTATTTATCCCCTATTAAAACATTTTTTTTTATTCTACTTTTTCCATATACCCTTGGTAAGCTTACCAGAGAGTAAGACAAGTATTTCCCCATGTTGTGTGTTCATCTTTTATAGGGGTGGTGACCATCGGTTTGCTTGAGTTTTGAGATCTGGACTTTCAGATATGGGAGATCCATCGACTTTAGTGGATGGCTGGTTCCCTTCAGATCCCGGCGTCTCCGACTCATATATCTCGGATCTAGGGTGTGTTTCTGGCGTCGGCTTGAAGGTTCAACGCGTCTCAGCTCCCAAGATCTGTGCTACACTCTCCTTCTTTCTCAAGATCTGAGTTGGAGACTTCTCCGAAGGTTCTTTAAGTTTTCTCCTCAGATCTCATGTTTTTCGAGCTTCCATTCTTCAGATCTGGAGGTTTTCTTAGTTGGGTAAGGTCTTTGCTCTTTGTTTCTCTTGAGCTCGTGGTCATTTCATTCGGTTCTTGCTGTTACGAGGGGTCTCTCCAGCTTGAACCGGTCTTTCATGTTCTCTGTCCGTGGGTTCTTCCTGGGTCCTTTTGGTTTGACGTCGACCTGGGATTCTTTTTCGTGTTGAGGTTTCGTTCGAAACCAGCCCTTGTTCCTTCCTGTTAAGGGTGGCAGCTACGCTTTCCTTCTCCCTTGCGTCCATTGGGTTGTTGTTGGGTCTAGCTGGGTGGTCTTGCTTTTGGAGTCGATGTATAGCTTGTCATCCTTCCTTTTGTAGTTAGCTTTGGGTCTTGACAGTTTGATGGGTGGCTGTCTTGGATGGGGTCTGATGGGAGGTTATTGAGTACTCTTTGAGCTTGGTCATGGTTTCACCTTGTGGCTACTTCGTGGGTTTCAAGGGGGTTTTGATTGTTCAGTTGTCCTCTCCCTTTGTTCTTTCTATGGGGCTGTTTCGATTGCTTAATCGGTTCTCGATCGCTCTCCTGGTGATCTTTTAATTTATCTTTATGAGATCTTCGAGCCTGCAGCTTGGGGATACACACTATGTGATGGCTATGCGGCTTTTTGGTGCTATTTGTGGGGTTGTTTTCATGCTAGTTCATCCGCCACCGGGACTGATTGTATCATGCTTCGATCGGCAGCAGCTCACTCTGCTTTGAGCAGTTCATCACCTTGTGGTTGTGCTCTTGCTGTGCCCTTGGTATGGGGCTGGTCTATATTCCAAGTGACGTGCTCCTAGCCCTCCTCCTCTGGCCGGAGCAAGCTCGAAGGGACCCTTCAGCTCGAGATGAGCAACCCCCACCTCGCATACTTGCTAGCACATCTCAGCAATTGGGGACCCCAATTGGCTCTACATTTCTAGCCCAAGCGAACAAGTATGAAGGCCTGATTAGGATGAGTTGGAGGGCTGGACTTCATGAGGTGCTCTCTTGGTTCTTTGCTTCGGTTCAGCGGAGGGGTGGCTCCGGGCATTTCACTTGGGTTGTGGACTGGTTCGGTCTCATTGGTGCTTTGACTCATCCCAGGTGGTCCCTTCCTTGAGGCGTTTGTGGGCTACTTGGATGCAACCATGAGCGTACAACTACTGCCAGACTATTTCCTGCCCCATGGAGATGACGTGGGTCAACCTTCTTGCCAATGTTGACTTTATGCCCATGTGGCTTCCAAGGTGGCTTGGGTCAACCCGCTTGTTTCATTGACTAATGGCTAACGTGGCAAGCAAGGTGGCGGGTCCCCATAGCCTTTTGAAATTGGCAACGTCATTGCTTTTGAAGCAATTTCAAATTTGTGTGAAGCATTATTTTAATGCCTTTAATTTGTGCTTGTATCACGGTCAACATCTGCTTTATACTTTTGTGGTTGCAGGCAGCTTTATGGACTTTGTCCTTTAGCTTAGACCCCAGTTCTGAATTGAAAATGCTTTGTAATAGGTGGGGCCGCATCTTTTACGTAGGTCTACTCGATTGTCCCCCTAGCTTAGGAATCAGACTTCAACTCTCTATGTAAAGCTGGGGGCGCCCGCTTTTTATTTTTATTTTTATTTTTATTTTTATTTGTACGCATGTATAATTTACAAGTATTTATAAAATTTTTACATTAAAATCAAAAGAAAAGAAAGATGTCTAAGTATGTCAATCCTTACTATATACCTAGTAAGTTTTCCTATGTTGAGTCAAATTAAGTCGCAGGCTCTACTCCTGGTGTGCCCTTCCGTCAATTTCTTTAAGTTTCAGCCTTACGACCATACTCCCCCTGGAATCTAAAAACTTTGATTTCTCATAAGGTGCCGGCGGTGTCCTTGTAGCAACATCCGCCGATCCCTGGCCGGCATCATTTATGGTTGAGACTAGGACGATATTTGATCGTCTTCGAGCCCTCAACTTTCGTTCTTAAGTAATGAAAACATCCTTGGTAAATGCTTTCGCAGTTGTTCGTCTTTCCTAAATCCAAGAATTCCCCCTTTGACTATGAAATACGAATGCCCCCGACTGTCCCTATTAATCAATACTCCGATCCCGAAGGCCAACGGAATAGGACCGGAATCCTATGATGTTATCCCATGCTAATGTATACAGAGCTTAGGCCTGCTTTGAACACTCTAATTTCTTCAAAGTAACAGCGCCGGAGGCACGACCAGGCCAATTAAGGCCAGGAGCGTAACGCCGGCAGAAGGAGGGAGACGAAAGGTGCACACCAAAGGCGGACCGCTCGCCCCACCCCAAGGTCCAACTACGAGCTTTTTAACTACAACAACTTAAATATACGCTATTGGAGCTGGAATTACCGCGGCTGCTGGCACCAGACTTGCCCTCCAATTAATGGATCCTCGTTAAGGGATTTAGATTGTACTCATTCTAATTACCAGACTCGTGAGAACCTTGTTATTTATTGTCACTACCTCCCTGTGTCAGGATTGGGTAATTTGCGCGCCTGCTGCCTTCCTTGGATGTGGTAGCCGTTTCTCAGGCTCCCTCTTCGGAATCGAACCCTAATTCTCCGTCACCCGTCACCACCATGGTATGCCTCTATCCTACCATCGAAAGTTGATAGGGTAGAAATTTGAATGATGCGTCGCCGGAACGTGGCCATGCGATCCGTCGAGTTATCATGAATCATCGGAGCAACGGGACGAGCCCACGTCGACATTTTATCTAATAAATGCATCCCTTCCAGAAGTCGGGGTTTGTTGCACATATTAGCTCTAGAATTACTATTGTTATCCGAGTAGCAGATACCATCAAACAAACTATAACTGATTTAATGAGCCATTCGCAGTTTCACAGTCTGAGTTAGTTCATACTTACACATGCATGGCTTAATCTTTGAGACAAGCATATGACTACTGGCAGGATCAACCAGGTAGCATCCTTCAACGATGCTGACAACCACAACACCGTTGTTGGTAGCTGGTGCTACCAACAAATGACAAAGTGACTGTCGAACAGCCGTCCATGATGAGCGAATAAACGCTTTTAACCGATCGCAACATGGGGCTTAGCACCCCTCTCGCGTCCTTAACCTTCCCCACCCAAAAGCTTAGGCAACGCCGTTGGCCACCGAGGGACATACATCAAACACCTGGGCACGCATGGCACCCAGGCATTGATAGGCAACCGAGGAGGGACATTCTTCAAGAACCTAGGCACGCATGGCACCTAGGTGATCTTAAGCAACCGAGGGACATCGAGGACCAAGGCAGTGCCTTGATGTGGGACAGCAACATTTCAGACATCAAGTACCAAGGCACCCGAGGGTGCCAAGGATTAGGGCAACAAACTTTCGGACATCGAAGACAAGGCACACAAGGGTGCCAAGGTGTCGGGCAACAACAACCTTTTGTATGCCAATGACCCAGGAAGCCGAGTAGCTCAAACACCAAGGAACCAGGGAGCCCAGTTGATTGGACACCATGGCACCAGGGACCCGAGTTGCTCGGACACCAAGGCACCAGGGAGCCCAGGGGGCCGAGCACCAAGGCACAAGGGAGCCCAAGTGCTTGGGCGCCAAGGCACAGGGGAGCCCAGGTGCTCGGGCGCCAAGGCGCCGGGGAGCCCTGGTGCTCGGGCGCCAGGACTCCAACGAACCAAGGTGCTCGAGCGTAGGGGATCCGGGGTGCCGAGGTGCTCAGGCGCCAAGGGACTGGGAGCCGAGGTGCTCGGGCACCAAGGGACCGGGTCCATAGGTGATCTTAGGCAACCGAGGGACATTGAGGACCAAGGCACCCTCGGGTGCCTTGGTGTGGGACAACAACCTTTCGGACATCGAATACGAAGGCACCCGAGGGTGCCAAGGATTGGGGCAACAACCTTTCGGACATCGATGACAAGGCACCCAAGGGTGCCAAGGTGTCGGGCAACAACAACCTTTTGTACGCCAATGACCAAGGAAGCCGAGTAGCTCAAACACCAAGGCACCAAGGAGCCGAGTTGCTCGGACACCAAGGAACTAGGGAGCCCAGGTGCCCGAGCGCCAAGGCACAAGGGAGCCCAGGTGCTCGGACGCCAAGGCACCTGGGAGCCCAAGTGCTCGAGCGCCAAGGCACAGGGGAGCCCAGGTGCTCGGGTGCCATGGCTCCGGAGAGCCAAGGTGCTGGGGTGCGGGGGATCCAGGGTGCCGAGGTGCTCGGTCGTAGGGGCTCCCGGGTGCCTTGGTGCTCGAGTGCCTGGGCTCCAAGGTGGCTTGGTGCTCGGGCGCCTAGGCTCAAGGGTGCCGAAGTGCTCGGGTGCCAAGGGACCGGGCGCCAAGGTGCTCGGGCGCCAAGGGACCGGGTGCCAAGGTGATCGGGTGCCAAGGGACCGGGTGCCGAGGTGCTCGGCCGTCAGGCTTCCGGGGTGCTCGGGTGTTGGGGACATCGGACGTTGAGCACCAAGGCCACTGGGCACCCAGGTGCTCGCTCAGCCAGGCACCGTGGTGACCAGGCGCTCGGGACGTAGCAGCAACGGACATCGGACATCGAGCATTTTCATAGGGCACCGAGGGGGGTGCACGACCAAAAAGTGCTCTTGGTGTGTCGAAAGATGCCCCATAAGCTTTCCAAAGGCGCCCAAGCTCATTCTAAAATTTTCGATTTTTTTAAATGACCCACCCCCCCTTATAGTGCACTTCTAGCAGTTTTGCCACCAACACCAACAGATATGGCGCTTGGGAGGCAGATCATACAAAAATCAAACTTTGATTTTTGGAGTTCTAGTGATCCAAATCGCATGGGGTTTTTTCTATTGCAAGATTAGGATGTTAGGAATCCCCCAAATTTTTTTATTTGGAACTTTTCTCAGAAAAATCTGAAAATATCGGCCAATGCCATAATTGACCAACCATGGCTTGGCGCACCAAGTGACAGGGTGCCTAGGAGCCGGAGACCATGGCTCCGGGGTGTCTTGGATATGCCCCAAGGTGCCAAGCTTTGAGCCACAAAGTGTCGAGAAAAAATGCCCGAAAGTGCTCGATAAAAATGGAAATAGTGCCTAGACGCTCGGGCATGGCGCTAGGCGCTCGAGAACGGCGCTAGGCGCTGTGTCTAGGCGCTCGGGCACGGTGCTAGGTGCTGCGTCTAGGCGCTGGGGCACGGTGCTAAGCGTTGAGTCTAGGCGCTCGGGCACTGTGCTCGGGTGCCCGGGCACTATGCTCAAGTGCTTGGGAGGTCGGGCACTTGCGCTCGGGCGCTCGGGCACTGCGCTCGGGCGCTCGGGCATTTGCGCTCGGGTGCTCGGGCACTACGCTTGGGTGATGGGGCACTTGTGCTCGAGCACTTGCGCTCGGGCGCTCGGGCAATGCTGTCGGGCGCTCGGGCACTTACGCTTGGATGTTCGGGCACTGCGCTCGGGCGCTCGAGCACTTGCGCTCGGGCGCTAGGGCACTACGCTCGGGCACTCGGGCAGAGTGCTTGGGCGCTCGGGCGGTCGGGCACTTGCGCTCGGGTGCTCGGGTGCTCGGGCACTACGCTCGAGCGCTTGGGAAACTACGCTTGGGCTCTCGGGCACTTCGCTCGGGCGCTCGGGCACTAAGCTCGGGCGCTCGGGCACTTGCGCTCGGGCGCTTGGGCACTTGCGCTCGGGCGCTCGGGCACTGTGCTCGGGCACTCGGGCACCTGCGCTCGGGTGCTTGGGCACCTGCGCTCAGGCGCTCGGGCTCTCCACTCGGTCGCTCGGGCACTTGCGCTCGGGCACTCGGGCACTTGCACTCGGGCGCTCGGGCACTTGCGCTCGGGCGCTCGGGCACTTGCGCTCGGGCGCTCGGGCACTGGCGCTCGGGCACTTGCGCTCGGGCACTTGCGCTCGGGCACTTGCGCTCGGGCACTTGCGCTCGGGCGCTCGGCCACTGCGCTAGGGCACTAGCGCTCGGGCGCTCGGGCACTTGTCCTTGGGCGCTCGTGCACTAACGCTCGGGCGCTCGAGCACCATGTCCGAGCATCCGTGTCCGAGGACACCATTTCCGAGCACCTTACCCGAGATCGATGTCCAAGGACACGATGTCCGAGCACCATGTCCAAGGAAACCGTGTCCGAGTACCATGTCCGAGGACACCTTGTCTGAGCGCCATGTCCCAGGAAACTGTGTTCGAGAGCCGTGTCCAAGGACACCATGTCCGAGGACCATGTCCAAAGTCACTATGTCCCAGGATACCATGATCAAACACCATGTCCGAGCACCATGTCCAAGGACACCATGTCCGAGCACCATGTCCAAGGACACCTTGTCCGAGCACTATGTCCGAGCACCATGTCCGAGCACCATGTCTAAGGACACCATGTCCAAAGACACCATGTCCCAGGGCACCATGACCGGGCACCATGTCCGAGCACCATGTCGAGCACCATGTCCAAGGACCATGTCGAAGGACACCTTGTCCGAGCACCATGTCCAAGGACATCTTGTCAGAGCACCATGCTGAGCACCATGTCCAAGGACACCATGTCTGAGCACCATGTCCCAGGACATCTTGTCCGAGCAACATGTCCAAGGAAAAAATGTCCGAGCACCTTGTCCAAGGACACCATGTACGAGCACCATGACGAAGGACACCGTGTCCAAGGACACCTTTTCTGAGCACCATGTCCAAGGACACCATGTCCGAGCACCTTGTCCAAGGACACCATGTCCGAGCACCTTATCCAAGGACACCATGTCTGAGCGCCATGTCCGAGCATCATGTCCACGGACACCATGTCTGAGCAACATGACCAAGGACACCATATCCAAAGACACCATGTCCTAGGTATGGTGCCTGGGAGGTAGATCATACAAAATGGTGCCTGGGAGGCAGATCATACAAAATGGCGCCTGGGAGGCAGATCATACAAAATGGCGCTAGGCGCTAAGTCTAGGTGCTCGGGCGCCCGGGCACTGTGCTCGGGTGCCCAGGCACTTCCGCTCGGGCGCTTGGACACTTGCGCTCGGGCGCTCGGGCACTGCGCTCGGGTGCTCAGGCGCTCGGGCAATTGCGCTCGGGCGCTCATGCACTTGCGCTCGGGCACTCGGGCACTTGCGCTCGGGTGCTCGGGCACTTGCGCTCGGGCACTCGGGCACTTGCACTTGGGCGCTAGGGCATTTCGCTCGGGCGCTCGGGCACTTGCGCTCGGGCGCTCGGGCACTGCACTCGGGCACTTACGCTTAGGCGATCCGGCACTTGCGCTCGGGCACTGCGCTCGGGCGCTCGGGCACTTGCGCTTGGGTGCTCGGGCAATGCGCTCAGGCGCTCGGGCACTTGTGCTCGGGCGCTCGGGCACTTGCGCTCGGGCGCTCGGGCACTGCCCATGTCCGAGCATCCGTGTCAGAGGACACCATGTCCGAGCAATGTACCCGAGATCGATGTCCAAGGACACGATGTCCGAGCACCATGTCCAAGGACACCGTGTCCGAGCACCATGTCTGAGGACACCTTGTCCGAGCGCCATGTCCGAGAAAACCGTGTCCGAGAACCGTGTCCTAGGACACCATGTCCAAGGACCATGTCCAAATTAACTGTTCGCTACGGGGGTGTGTGTATAGGGATTCAAATAATTCAAATTAAACAATTCACAACTAGACTACTCCCTGTCTCAGACAAATAATACAAGAATCCCCTCCCTTGTAGTAGTAGGGTAATTCAGGATCGATTCCACGAGGAGGTATGTCAGCGCTTCCCTTGTTGTACTCATGATCAAAGCTTTTGACCCCAGAAGACACTCAATATCGATGACACTCAATATCGATGTGTCTGGTCGATATCGACCTCAGTTCTGGTCGATTTCCAGTACAGTTTCTGCAGAAGACAAAAGCAGCAAAGTCGACGTCGAGCAGAGACCTCGATATCGACGTCTAACGTCGATATCGACCTTTACAGTCGATTTCGATGTTTGTCACAGAAACTGTTTTCATAACCAATTTACGGAAAAGAGTCCGAAGAAAGTAGAATGGTGAAGAAGGATGATCAGAAACAAAACTAAAACTTTTATATTGATTCAATTAATTAAAAGCTTCCAAAGTCGGGGTTTCATGCCACAACGATAACAATGCAAGTTTTATGCTAAAGTTATGAAATTTAATGCCTTTCCGTCAAATAACTTTCGTTATCAACACTTAGGTGATTAGAGGCTCTCGCATATTTTCTAAGAGTTACTATCCAATTCATGAGCAATCCAAGTTCACAATATTAGTGGATTTCGCTTCAATAATGCAAATAATGAAACTCCCTAACTTTCGCAAAGGATCATGCATGGGATAGAAGACGGAATCGCATAAAAGCCATACCTTTGATGCACTTACCCTACATCGTTATCGTCGGGCTCACCCCGACCCTAGAAGTGGGTTGAATACTCGCTCCTCATCATGCACATCATCATCATTGTTGAAAAAAAACTACTTTGAATTAAACTTTGAAAGAAAGTACAACCGAACAAGCCAAAACTCCGCTCTCGCTTCACAAACTCCACTCGGCCCTCTCTCTCTCCCTCTAACTCGTTACTACTATAATTGGAACTGAATTGTATGTAAAATTGAATGTTATTGAATGCCTAAACTCAGCCCTACTGGCCTCTATATATAGATATCGAACTTTGCTATCCAAAGACTCAAAACATTATCTTTATTCTCTAAGATAAAACTTAAATAAAGTAAAAACTAAAACTCCTATGGTAAATTAGCTTCATATGATAGCTCTGGTGTTGAAGATAAGGAATCTCGACTTTAGGATAGACGTGCAAGCTTCGGATAGAATTCTATCAAAATCTGAGTCGGATTCCTCTGTTGGGCAACTTCGATATCGACCTTGAACATCGATATCTACCTCTGTGAAACTTTATCTCGAGCTCTCCTTCTCCTACTCGAACTGGCACTCGACTTCTATCTTTTAGCTCGATCTGGCAACATCGATATCGACCTCCACACGTCGATATCGACCTCTCTGTGTCGACATGCTCTGTTTTATTTCCTGCTCGATTCCTATGTCTCTGCTGCACTCGATGTCGAGGTCCCCAGTCGATTTCGACCTCTTCAGAAGACTTCGAGTTCTTTTTCCGCTCTTCCAAATCTGTCCATTTTTATCTGTTTTCTGCGAAATCACATAGAAACTCGTTCATACCCATATATTTGACATTTAAGCGTAAACTACACTAATCCCTTGTTTTCCCACTAATATGCATGCAAAAGACGATAAAATGGACTTTTATGTGCAAAGAAAATATGGCAATTTGCGCACACATCAAACACCCCATACTTTAGCTTGCTTGTCCCCAAGCAATACCTTTAATGGTCATTCAGGGGAAGAAAGTAAACCCTCAACATTATAGATTTATTTTTCATATGTCTCTACAATCAATTGCCATCCTCGATAAGGTACTTATGTCAACCAAGTCCATGCCTGTACATAAAAGCAATTTCATATTCATAAAAGGAGGTAATATGCAAAAACAATTTTAGCGACATAGCATTAATAATCAAGAGGACTTTTGCAAGCTTGTGAGAAGTAGATTGGTAAAAGGCTAAAGGTGGGCTAATTTTTGGCCATGTGGTGTTAAATCCGGGGAAACATACTTTCTTTCCAAACATTCCACATTCCTTCTTCATAATGTCTCACCTTTCACTCATCGCTCAATGCTTTTATTCAATATAATGCTTTTACCTCTCTAACCTTAGCACTGCCTTCTCGCGAGTCGCAAACATGGGTGTCATGAATGGCGCCGGATACTTAGTACTTCGGACTCCTCACCTTGTGTCCCATCTCGCTGAACTAACATCTCAACGAGCAGGGTCGACCTACCTTTATCTCCTGAGGTGATCGGATTTTTTCTCGCTCATTAAATTTTCCATAATTCATAAAAAATTTTTCATTCCTGCCAATAACTTCATAAATAATGCACAACTCCATATAACTCCAAAAATGACTTCCATTCTCACACTTGTCCCCGGATAGGGTATAAGGTATAAAATGGGCAATATGATATATATGTGGAGCAATAATTATAAGGATAAGGCTCATATATGGCGTTGTGACTTTTGCAAATATGCATAGGTAAGGCTAGGATATGAACTTGTATATGTAAGCACTTGTACGAAATTTTCATAAAAAGTCCTCCATCATCTTATCATGCACATGTCAAAAGCAACTTCAAATTTTCATCTCCTTTATTTTTTTTTTTGCACTTCATTGGGACTTCCCTTAACTAGGCAATTTCATGTTATATTTCTAATGAATCTAATTTTGCATCATAGAGCTCTTTTTTATACTTCCATGACTCTTCTTTTTTTTCAAATTTTTTTTTTCAAATTTTTTGATGGGGGTCATATTTTTTTTTCGAAAATAAAACTAAATATGCATTAAGATAAATATGAAAATCTAAACTAAGTATGAATATGCAAGTAAGCCTTTCCCCCACCCCATACATAAAATTTACAGTGTCCTCACTGTATTAGAACTAGGGTTAAGAAGAAAACTTACTAAACCGTCACAAATTTCAGAAGTCGAAGAAGACAGCAGCCATGGTCGATATCGACCTTAAACATCGATATCGATGTTTCTCATCGATTTCTAGCTCAGGCTTCAGGGTGATCCGGCTCCGACCACAAGCCCATCTAAGTCGACCTTAAGGTCGATGTCGATCTTGGACATCGAAATCGATGTCTTTTCTGTGTGCTTTTCTCTTTCCTGCAACTTGTTAAAAAAATAAAACCAAAACAAAACAAAATATGCAAAACAATAAAGTGTCTCAAACCAAAGTAAAAACTGTCTAAAACCAAAACTAAGTCTTTATTACACGCTCTAGATTTTTAAGTCGCTAGGCCGACTTCTTCCTTTGTGCTTCTTAAGGCGGCATCTGCAGAGTCCATGTGGCTTGGGCCTCAAATATTACTCCTTTCTTGTCCCGCAGCTGCATTCCGCCGGGATGGATCTGATTCACCATGAATGGTCCCAAATTTTTATCTTTGAATCTCATAGGGAACCAATGGTCCTTGGATTTGGCAACATAGACCTTGTCTCCTATCTCATATTGGCTCGAATCATCATCGGATACCCTACATAAGCGCACATGCCAAGGCACACCTCTTCCAAATAATGATAGATCTTTAATTGTAATGGAACAAGACGAATCCGTACCTTGACTTACCTTCTTCTCTGTCTATGGCTCAAGTCGATGTCGATGTTTAGAGGTCGATATCGACCTCTGTTGTACTCCTGGAGGATCAGTCGATCTGGAGAGTTCCTGCTCGATATGATCAAGTCGATGTCGACCCTCAGAGATCGATATCGAGGTCTCCGTTCCTCCCTTCTCAGTGCTGATGGTGGTCGATTTCGGCTGGGTATGGTCGATATCGACCTTAGACCCTGATTTTGATGTTTCTTTTCCTCCTCCGTCGACCTCATACTTATGACCTGGCATAGAATCTTGAACATTAGTAGTCGATATCGACTTACCTGGGTCGATTTCGATGTTCTGTTGGGCCCCTTCGTTCAAGATTGCCACAACTTCCTCCACTTGGGCTTCTATGGCCCTCTTCTCAAGCTCCTCCGGTGTCATATTTCTTACTTTGGCTTCTCCACATGCAATGTAGACACCATTGATGGCTTTTATCTCCATTGGCCCTTGATTTTTCACCGTCTTGTTGAAGGCATACTCTATCACCTCGTCACTAATTGTGAATGAGAGCAATCCTTTTTTCACGCTAATGTTGGCATCGACGGTTGCTAGGAATGGCCTACCTAAAATAATTGGACAAGCAGGGTCCTCCGCTATATCAACAACTATGAAATCAGCAGGGACAAAGAATTTACCTACTTGTACTAGCACATCCGTCACTATCCCAGTTGAAATAACTACCGTATTGTTGGCCATGTATAACCTTGCATCCACGGGCTCAAAAGGACCTATCTTTACCTTGTGCCAAATGGTTAGTGGCATCATGCTAACGCTAGCGCCCAAGTCAACTAAAGCATTAAATTTAAATTGACCTAAACCTATAGCGATAGAAAACTTACCTGGGTGCGCCCGCTTTTGTGGTAGCTCCAACCTGTTGCATTCCTCTGCTATCTCAGAGAGCGATCGCTTCTTATCCAAGATGTCCTTAAGGAACCTTACATAGGATGGCATCTCATGAAGTGCCTCCGTAAATGGTATAGAGACGTTGAGTCCCTGGAACATCTTCACGAACCGCTGGAACTTCTTTTCCGCTGGGTCTTTAATCATCTTTCTAGATGGGAATGGCAACACCTTCTTCCTTCCTGCGGCTGCAGTGAGGTCGACATCGACATCAGTAGGGTCGACATCGACTGGAGGAGTCGATTTCTGTGGTGACGCAGCATCAGGGTCGACATCGACGTCACCTTGGTCGATATCGACAGGGGGGTCGACATCGACGTCTGTTTTGGCTCCTTCTCCTCCGCTTTTTGCTCGGGCGTTTGTAATTGACGCCCACCCTTAGGTTCACCGCTGCAATATGACCAGTGGTTTTGCCCTTTTGGTTGGGCACAATGGATCCAGGGAATGATCCTGACGCTTTGGGTATTGCTTCCGCCAATTGACTCATTTGAGTCTCCATGTTACGCTTCCAAACGTCGATCTCCCCAAGTTTAGAATTGATGCCCTGCCGTTGAGTATGGACGGAGTTGTTGGCTTGTTTGAACTCAGTGTGATTCCTCCGCATCTCATCAAGAATGATTTGCAGGTCATCTTTCCTTGTCTCCCGCTCAGGGTGCCCTGGTGCTCTATATGGTGGGGGATCCCTTTGTTGATAGAACATTTGATTACCCCAATATTGTTGATTGCCCCCTCCATAGGAGCCTCTTGTCCACTTGACCTCCTCATGTTGTTTCGCCATGGATACTTGCTCAGTATGTGGACATGCACTAGTGTTATGCCTTGTTGAGCCACACTCCTGACAAGTTTGATTGTTGCTCAGGAACCTGACTTGCTTTTGAAGGCGGTGTGTTTGATCGTTGTGGAATTGTTGCCGCACATCAGGATCTATCTCCTTTGGGGGCTCATATAGGGGCATAGATGGGGCAGGCCTTGCATCATAGGCCGCAGCAGCCCCATAAGTGTTGTCAAAGTTCACGAGCCTCTCAATGGTCTCCCATGCCTCCGTTGGTGTAAGCTCAATGTACCGATAGGAGGTATATGAATTTATCCTCTCCTTATTCAGTGCATCAAGGGCGTTGTAGAAGATCTCCTGGATGACATATGGGAGTTGCCCATGCGTTGGGCATGATCTCAGCAAGTCCTTAAATCGCTCCCACGCCTGTGCTAATGTTTCACCTGGCGTTTGTTTGAAAGCCGTGATCCTTTGCCGCAACATCGCCGTTTTAGAAGGTGGAAAGAACTTATTCTAGAATGCATCCTTCACCTCCACCCATGTCCTCAGCGAGCGTGGAGCCAAACTCTCAATCCATTATAATGCCTTCCCTGCCAAAGACCATCGAAAAGATTTTAGTCGCACATACTCTAAATTTACTCCATCAGCAACTGTTTCACATAAGTCCATAAAAGTAGAGATGTGTTGCAGGGGGCATTCATTAGGTGTTCCTTCAAAAGTATTTCTTTTTATCTCAGATAGGACGTTAATTTTTATTTCATAGTTGGAGTGAGGAATTAAAATAGCGGATTCAGGAATATGAAGCGGCAGATGCATGTATTGCATCGCCGTCTGTGGATACTGATTTAGCCGCTCTTGGGCTTGTATGTGCGCATCCTCCTCCCTATCAGCACGGGCTCACTCTACAGCAGCGGCGGCCCTCTCAGCGGCGATTGTAGCATTGTGGTCCTCGATCTCCTTCCTCAACCGCTCTATGGTCTCAGTCCGCGTCTCATTGTTAGCCATGATGCGAATTGCTTTATTGCGAAGATGGTAGAAATGTTCAGGCTCGTTGATTGGTTCCAGGATAGGTCCGCAATCAGAATGCCGCATAAACCTACAAAATAAGCTTGAAAAAGATCGTGATTAAACTTAGGTGGCGATTGATTGCCTCCCCGGCAATGGCACCAATTTGTTCGCTACGAGGGTGTGTGTATAGGGATTCAAATAATTTAAATTAAACAATTCACAACAAGACTACTCCCTGTCTCAGACAAATAATACAAGAATCCCCTCCCTTGTAGTAGTAGGGTAATTCAGGATCGAATCCACGAGGAGGTATGTCAGCGCTTCCCTTGTTGTACTCACGATCAAAGCTTTCGACCCCAGAAGACACTCGATATCGACCTCAGTTCTGGTCGATTTCCAGTACATTTCCTGCAGAAGACAAAAGCAGCAAACTCGATGTCGAGCAGAGACTTCGATATCGACGTTAGACCTCGATATCGACCTTTACAGTCGATTTCGATGTTTGTCACAGAAACTGTTTTCGTAACCAATTTACGAAAAAGAGTCCGAAGAAAGTAGAATGGTGAAAAAGGATGATCAGATTCAAAACTAAAACTTTTATATTGATTCAATTAATTAAAAGCTTCCAAAGTCGGGGTTTCATGCCACAACGATAACAATGCGAGTTTTATGCTAAAGTTATGAAATTTAATGCCTTTCCATCAAATAACTTTCGTTATCAACACTTAGGTGATTAGAGGCTCTCGCATATTTCCTAAGAGTTACTATCAAATTCATGAGCAATCCAAGTTCACAATATGAGTGGCTTTCGCTTCAATAATGCAAATAATGAATCTCCCTAACTTTCGCAAAGGATCATGTATGGGATAGAAGACGGAATCGCATAAAAGCCATACCTTTGATGCACTTACCCTACATCGTTATCGTCGGGCTAACCCCGACCCTAGAAGTGGGTTGACTACTCGCTCCTCATCACGCACATCAT